>JAMKCH010085135.1:0-48898 GCA_023653785.1 Ophioderma brevispina
CCATGGTGCTCTATTCATTTATAAAACAAAGATCCTGAATATTTCCATTACCGTTCTATCTCCATCATTTCTTGCAGGATTTAGACAAACAAGGTCTCACATTAAGAGCGGACTCCAGAGAAAAAAATAAGTCCATAATAATCACTGTTTTGTAAGGGGGTCAAACCCCACCCTTTTTATTTTTTTTTTTTTTTTTTTTTTTTTTTTTTTTTTTTTTTTCTTTTTTCTTCCCCCACCCTTTTTAGACAGCCACCCTTTTTTAATACAAAAAAATTCGAACCCCCACCCTTTTTGGTGAAACACGACGGCATTTTGCAAATATCTGCAACGGTGAATCTACTATCTTGTATATATTGCAACATACATTATTAAAATTCAATATTCTTTTGTCATACATGTCCCATTTAATAAAATAAATTGTGTCACTTAATAGTGAAAGTATTACAGTAAAATTACAACAAATTCCCGTAGCGATACCCAACTGCGAGGCTGCTTTTTATTTAAGTATTTAAGTAGGCTGCCGAATTCCTAGGGTGTGGCACAATGCAAAATTCTTTCTTGCTAGTCCTCCAGAGTGTCCAGCCCGTGGCTTTTGTTGTCTTAAAGATCATTGAAAGCCTCCCATTCACGGAAATTGTCGTACTGACTTAGTCCATTTTGGATTTTAATTCTTACAGAAATGACATGAAAGTGTTGAAAGTAAAAGTCATCTTAAGGTTTGTAACTATCTAAACGCAGCCACCTACATACTCTGACTACATCATGAGATAGAGCTCTTTAAATGAAGCTTTCATGCAAAAAAATTGATAGAGCTCGCGCGTCTGACAGCCCCCGTTTAGGGAACCGTCATAGAACTAAGTTCATCAGGAGATTTTTTTAAAATAAATTCATAAAATCGAAGTAAAAGTCAACTTAAAAGCTCCTCACTTGGAACCCAGCCACCTGCTCATCCCCCTTGCATCATAGATGAGCTTATTTAACTTGAGATAACACGGCGATCCTGTCCTTTGGGTCCACGATCATATAAGGGTTCTTACGATTTTTATAGTTGTGAAGCAATCAAGTTTAATCCTTAGCATCAAGGTTAAATAGCTCCCCTAAGTGTGTTTTGGATCCAATCATCTATCTAACAAGCTTAATTTGCTCAAAAACGTAATTTTACCTGCTTTTTGTTCCACTTTCAACGAACATCGCTTGCCGCTAGCAATCCGCTTGTCGGGAAGTTCTGTTACCGACCTGACACCCCTCCCCTTTGGATTCATTTTGGTGTACGGATGGCAATTTCCGAGGCTAAAATCAATTGCGTAGGTAAGCGCAAATGCATCGCGTATCCCGTTTATTGTACTGCGATCATTGATACGCTAGTCCACGCCGTCGTACGCGTTTCCATTTTACGCTCAACCAAAACAAATTTATTTTCGTAAGCTCTCTACTCCTCGTAAAGATTTTCGGACTTTTGACCAATCAAGCACCCATTTGCATCAGTGTGATCGCATGTTTTCACCGACAGAAAATGGCGATTGCTTTGGAAAGCGTTTGTTGTGTACCCCGTAATTTCCCTCATGAATCGAAGCCCTGCCCTCCTGCCCACAATTTAACCTCGTTTCGTACGGATATAGAGGCTACGTCGATACAGGTTTAGTACGATAAAAATGGCACTCATTTTTAGTGGTTTTTCGAAACAAAAACCTTGCCGAAAATCGGTGTTTTTAGCACTTTTCAAAAATTGTCTTCACCTTGTTATTTTACCCCATAATTTCCCTCATAAATCGGAAGCCCTGCCCCCTTCCAAAATTTAACCTTGTCGTAAAAGCTTAACGGGAAGCTATTTACATTGTCGGACTAGCTTAAATCTGATGGAAAATAATTTTTATCTTCCCTATATATGATCGTGGACCCCAAAGACAGTATCACGACAACTTTCCTGAAAATTGACTAGGCTCTAGTCCTGAGTCTGACGCCCCAATTAACGAACTATCGTGATAATATTAGCTTATACTATCCATGAAAGGAGTCAATACAAAAAGGCCAAAAAATTGAAACAAAAAAAAATAACAAGTTCATCATCTACACCTATCCCTCTGGCAATTTGATTAATTTGGTAACACTACTAAGACAGAGGCATTAGCAGTTACATGGTTAAATATAAAAATATTACGCTGTGGCCCCCCCACTCCCCGAAGTCGGGAGTAAAAACGGTGGTCGGAAACCGGTTTGGTAATTTTGTGACCCCATATCAGGTCTGACATATCTGACATATAGATCTTACACAGGCTAATCGGGAGTAATAAATGTAGGTAAGGATGGGCGATTACCATTAATGTTAATGTTAGTCTCTTCAACGAGGTCTTTTGATCTAACACGTGAATGACAATGAGGTTCCCATTTATATTGTTTGAACATACCCCAAAAGAGACTCAAATCATTTGGGCGCAGTTCCTCCCTAATCGGAATTCAGGAAATTTTGGAGTCCGCGCCAGCCTGCATCAGCTGCATGAGTCTTGTTCAACTGAGATGTTTGGACGTCACGTTCTCATGTTCCTTTATACACTTAAAATGGTAACAATTGCAATCTATCAACGTATATTCCAAGGTACTCAGATATGCCAAACTATCAGCTAAGATAACAATTAACTGCGTAACAATTTCTGTTCTATACTAGAGTACCAGACCTATCGAGGCGGCCAGACAGAGCTAAAACCCAGACAGAGTCTGTGGTTGGGAATTGGCACCCGAAAATTGTACATAGCTATGATTTCAATCAGCCTGATCACAGGAATGACTGCATCGGTGGACTCCCGATTAGCAGTGGGCGTAGCCAGCCATTTTGGTCCAGGGCGGGGGCAAATGGGGGGCACGTTTATATTTTTCAGGGGGGCAGCAGATATTAAAATTTTGTACTCTAGTATATGGCCTATGTAAATCACTAATTTTCAGGGTGGGCAAGAGGGGGGGCCAAGATTCCCCACAGGCGGGCCAGATTCCCCACAGGGGGGGCAGCTGCCCCCCATCTTGCCCCCCTCTGGCTACGCGCCACTGCCCAGAGAGCCGCCAACAAAGTGTCATTTACAAATTTGCTTGAATGGGGAGTTGTTACACTAGCCCAATCTGTACAAAACAAGGTACACATTCATGGATCGGTCTTTTGTTCATAGCCGTTTGGAGTAAAAAAATGGGTGCAAAATAGGCATATTTCAATTCGCGACACATCTAACATCGACAAATAAACTTGAATGAGGTTTAAAGCCGTTACCATTTTGAAGAGGAAAAGACATTCATTTTAATGGGCAGATTAATTTATTCCCATATTCCTAATACGTGCGATATACTCTGAGCTGGACAAAAAAACACGAGGCTCCCGGTGGTTAAATGTATGCGATACCGTCCATCTCTACACTCTAAACGGGATAAATTCCACTTTAGCTCCAACCAATGGAGCTAACGGGATATAAAACCCGAATAGGCCGTGTCAGATATGTCAGATCCGATATGTCAGATATGTCAGATCTGACAAGGGGGTCACAAAATGACCAAACGGTCGAAACCAGGACTTGTTCGAATATCCATGATTCACGCCAGTTGCGGGAAGGGAGTGCATGAAGTGTGTGTGTGCCAAATTCAACAACCATGCCCGACCAAGAATTTTGTATTTCCCTCCGTTTCCGATGGCAACGGGTGGAAATCGGCTAAACTTTCTCGGGCCTTAGCCTAGTAAATGTTAAACCATTCGTCCACCGAGACGTTTAGTTAAATTGAGTCAGTGGTTCAGTCAATTTTGACCGGGCGGCAGGCACAATTGTTATGATTCTGTTAGTTCGAAATCAGATAGATTACATTGACTCCACAAACAATGCAACTATTGCGCTGGGGCTGACATCCTGCATGTATTGGGAGATCTTTTTTGACGTATATTTACAGGTGTTAGGGTACGATTGTTGGCAAAAATTCAGACATTATTTCCATATTGTTATCCATCTTTTACACATTTTTCATGGAATTATCAAATTTCAGTTCATGTCTAGTTTTTTACATTGTGTTTCAACCCCCACCCTTTATTTTATTTTCCCCCCACGATTTGTAGAAACCCACCCTTTTAGGGACAAAAAATTACCCCCAATTTTTTAAATTTACAAATTTTCACAACTCAAACCCCACGTATATAAAAAGCGTGCGTACATCAGTAGATATCGGTGTATTGGACCAAAACAGAAAGTCTGAGCATCAGAGCATCGAGGTTGTAAGAATTAAATTTTGTTAGTAATCGTAGGTTCATTATAAAACACCTCACTGCATATGATCTATGCGTCCCCATTTTTTTAAAGTTGCGAGTCGTCGCTTGAGAACCAAGCAAAATACGATGCGCGTGCACTGCCATATCGATCTATTTCTTCCCCAGGTATGCTATATTTCCTCACAACCGATATTCTCTGATGCTCCGTCTTTCTGGTTTGGTTCCAAGACACCAATTATCTTACTACAAAACGTTCTTTAATTTTTCTCTCCGGAGTCCCTCTGAAAGAGAGGCAATGTTTCAGAATTATTCACAATAGTCGAACATTTTTACAACATGGACTGAAAGGGGGGGGGGGGGAAACATCCAGATTTCAGGTGCTATTACATTGTATCTTGTCTATTCCTATACAAGTGTCAATTTACATAAGCGCATTATAAGTCATACCACATAACAAATGATGCATGTGACCAGGGCCTTTTTTGGTTTTAAAAGTTGACCAACCAAACCCCCTAAATGGTCCATTTTGGACTTTTGAACATCTCATCACCAAAAAAGTGGAATTCCTTGTCAAATTTCTCTATTGTGGACCTTTTTATGCCAAAAAATCAGCAAAAAGTGTACCCTGTGCCCCTTTTTGTAGAATTTTTTGGGGGGGGTGACCCAACCTTCCCACACCCATGCGTCGGGCCTGAAGTGACAAGCCTTTGTAAGTCACCAATAACAATGATTAGACCAGGCACAACCAAATTCCTAGTCAAAATAATCTATAATCCTTTGGCTTTTTAAGAGCATTATACATAGTGTTTTGCAAACGCAAACCTTGGATGAAGTGGTATTAAAGCCACTATCACCAATTCTTCAAAAGAAAACAATTGCGCTGGCCCATCATGATCAACATTCGAGATGTGCACCGCAGCACGACATGGATTTTTTTCGCTTGAAGTGTGGTGGTAGACATTGATGAGATATGAAAATCCGGAAATTTTGAGCGTCATAGTCAATTCTTTTCCCGCTAGAGCAATGGGAAAATTAGGGGGCGTCACCATCAAAGTGTGCCCAATGGAAAGACTTGTTTTGGAGAGGGTCACAGATTAGTAATGGAGCCCTCCACAACTTTGAAAAATCACTATCTATGGGTAATATATTTGTGTTAGAATTCAATCGGGCATCAGGAAGGTCATAGCCTGTTTACTTTTAGAGTTAATGGGCCTCCTAAATATGTGCCTTGTTCATCGGGGCCAAGTCGGGGGCGTTCATAACTCCAAAAAGTAAGGAATTTTTATCGTCCATCTTTTGTCAATCAGAGTTACATAGTAGAACTTTAAAACCAATACAACTATGCAACACATTAGAAAAGTAGTCAGTGAGGTACAGCCCCTTGAAATTGGCAATTGTACTTTTTGACACATTTTGACCCCTGAAAACATGTGACATTCGAACCACCCCCTCTAATTCAGATATATGTTGAAATATATATCACAGCTGTTTGAAAGTCCATTATTATGACAAAACGAGAATAATACAAACAAAAAATATCAACGGCGACCCACTTTTGACAACTGATTTGGATTATTCATGCCACTAACTATTTCTGTGTGAATTTGATGAAATTTCATTGCGGGCAAATATGATTTTCATAAAAATCTAGTTTGGCAAGTCTTCTAGGGGAAATAGGCATATAGAGGGCGCTATAACATACCCCCAAATTATGACCTTTGCAGGCCTAGATGGCAAGATTCCCGCATGATTTTCTTGTTTTGCAGAGGTAATAGCTCATACATGTCCCTACTTATATCAGTGTCAAAAGGTGTCGCCATGCTTGAAAATTGACTCTAAAAAT
This sequence comes from Ophioderma brevispina, assembly GCA_023653785.1. Classification (NCBI taxonomy): domain Eukaryota; kingdom Metazoa; phylum Echinodermata; class Ophiuroidea; order Amphilepidida; family Ophiodermatidae; genus Ophioderma; species Ophioderma brevispina. The sequence continues at coordinate 6,075 of JAMKCH010085135.1, forward strand.
ACAAGAGACAATTGGAAGGGGCCCAAACAGCTGTGATATCCATTAACAACTTCTTGAAAAAACTGCTTGGTGTCTTTATTTTTTCACAGCAAAATACATCCACTAAAAGTTACAACACCAAAGGTATATGTGACCCCAGAGGTCATTGTACATGCACAGTGTTATATCCCTATACTTCTATGGGATCATCAGCAAAAAATGTCTTGTGCTGGAAAAAACAATGAAGACATCAAACACCAAGCTGTTCTTTCGGAATAGTGCTTTGTGTGTATCTTTCAAATATCTGAAAGTACGAGTGTGTGATTGAGGGTCCATCTCAACATTGTTTTTCAGGGGGCCAATGTATGTCAAAATGCAAAATTAGGATTTTTTCAATAGGCTGTAACTCACTATATTACTACCGAATGTACTTTTATTGGACTGGTAGAAAAAGTCCGGCAGTGCGACTTTGGAGAACGAAAATTGACATTAAAAATATTGCTACTTACGGTGTTCTGACCCCCCAAACTTGGTCCCATATGAAAGATATTGCATTTTTAACACCCGAATAACTTTAAAAGTAAAGGAGCTATCACATTGTGATGCCAATTTGAATTCTACCACCACAAAAATTCCCCAATGATTTTTTTTTTTTTTTTTTTTTTTTTTAAATATTAAAAGTTTATGGCCCCCTCAAATTGTCTTTCGCATCATATAGCATTTTTGTGGTGACCCCCCTAAATTTCTGTATGCTCATGGGAAAACGAAATGTGGTATTAAGTCTCAAAAATTTCAGGATTTTCATTTCTCAATCAATATCATCAGTCACAGGTAACACCAAAAAAAAAGAAAAAATCCATGACATGCTGGGGTGCACATCTCAGTGTTGACATGGAATGCCCCGCTACTATTTCAATCAAACGTCCCTTTTTGCAAACTGTTGTATGGGAAATTGTTGTAGTAAGAATCTTTAAGTGGCTAGGGGCTTACATGCCGTGTTGTAAGATTTATATGATTTTCTAATGCATTGTTTACTAATAAAAGTTCCGGGATCTGCTTTTTAGTAGTACACAAAACAGGTCGTAAATGGCATTTTCAAGACCACTTTAAAATGCTTAAGTGACTGTTTTCACAAAGAACAGTAATCACGAGTTTTAATTACCTAACATTAGTCATATTAAGACAAAATGTCCTTTTGAATTTGAAAAAAATGACTGATAGTGGCCTTAACTGCTAACGTAGATAGACCCCAAAACCCCAAAGAGATTCACCAGAATTTCAATTTAGATAGTTATGTTTCCTATATGACAATTTCTGTCTTTTGAACAGAGATGGCTAATAAGCTTATCACATATCTACTCCAGGGAACCTAATTTCTGTACAACTCATCGCCTATTTTCTTTGCTGCTATCTTGACGGGTCCTCACTCTTCGCCCTTTCCACCATCTTGCCAAACTAAAGATTAATGCCGTCGTCCGTGGTTCTTCGTATTCTCATGAATCCCTGGCCGGCAAATGCTGTTGCCAAACATTTGGGGAACAATTAAAGTTGATTCCTTGAAGACACCTTATTAGGAGTGCAAATTGCACAATGGGAAGCTTCAATTCCAATAGAGTTGAAAATGCTAGGTTTGAAAATCGGTTCATAAAGTCATGTCATTTTTTGGGGGGGGGGTTGGCGTTTCACCCCCCGCGGCTACGGCCCTGACGTAGAAATCACACAAGCAGGATGGGTGGAGTCTGTGCTTGAAAGTTTTGGGTCCTAGGAGATATTCTTGACCACAAGTGAAACATGCACCGGTACCCATGGATCTTCCAAATCGCTTATCAGCATGCTCACATTTATCATTGAACCTTAAAGCACAAAACAACCTACTTAGCCTACAACAGAGGTGGGCGATGAGGGTCGTATTGGGTCATATTTTCAGATCACTGTCGAACCAAGGCTAGAATGATGACTGGTTAATGATGCTTATTCCCATTGTCGAGAAAAAAAAAATTAAAAGTGTGAACCCAGGTGCCCCAACAAAAAATTCAAATGGCCGCCAATTGGCCCGAAATCATATTTTACCATAACTTGATAGCTTTTGTTTGTAATCACCCTTCATTTTTGTGGCAAATACCCATTGTTTTTGGCTGCAAAGAACGTTTCTAGCTATTCAACTTCCAGTCTCACCACAACTTTTTGTTTTTCTCGATATTGCAGTTTTAGCTTAAAAATGGCTCGCGAGGGCGCTTTCCCAAAAAGTACAAACAATCATAATCAAAAAGTTTTTAAATTTTAAAATTGTGAAATTTTATCAAAAGTTTTAAATCGTTGATTCATCATTTCCTGAAGATTAGAGCTGTTTAACACTGGCCATTTTCCGTGGATCAATTTAAAATTTGATGAAAACACTCTCATTTGGATAATATAGGGGTCAACAATTTCTTATGTGTGGATTTTAATGGCGGGCATTTTTTCTTACATTAAAAAGCCTACAAGTTTTTAAAAACTGCACAATCACACGACGTCAAAGTTTCCAGCAAGTGTTCATAAAAAAACTTTCAAATCACTTTTTTGAATGTTGAAATACCATTTTCAATCGATGCACCTTTTATTGTAAGCGCCTCGAGCTCAATTTAGAGCAAAAACAGAATTTTCAAGAAAACGCAAGCCTATGGTGAGATGAAGTTGCATAAATGAGTCCTAATACCCCCAAAAACGGGTATTGCCACCACATTAGCAAATTGAAAATAATTGAGTTATGGTCAAAAATCAATTTTTGCCATTTGGCGCCATTTTGGTTTTTTGATGGGGCACCCGGGTTTTTGGCACTTTTTCATTTTTTTTTTTCTTTGAAAGTTGGACCACGAGGGTGATTAAAGTCATCAATGCTTCTGTGTTTGAAGAAAGATCTTAAACATTGCCCTTCTATAGCCACCTCTACTACACACCACCAAAACAACACCCACGTACACACGCCAGCCGTCATTACTGTATGTAAAGGTGGCACAGACCCAACATATCAGTGCCCTACATAGTAACACTACTGCACAAGAAAGGGCTAGCATTCCAAATCCAGCTTTATATAACATCCTTGGCTCACTTAGATGTTTATCCTGTATTTAACCCTAACAATGTACGGGGCTCCCCCCCCCAGAAAAAAAATGGCCGAGAGTCAATGTGAATCAATCCATTCGTGTCTCAGAGTCATTTTTTGACTTCAGTGACTCTCGGACGTTTTCCTCACAGAGGAATAACTGGCCCCGAAAGTCAATAGAAATCAATTTTGGTGTTCTGCCGCAAAGCGTCCTCAAGTCACAACCAGATCATAGGTTGTTCTGCTGGTATAACTGCCGAAAATAAATGAGAATCAACAATGAGAATCAATTGATTTCACGTCTTCTGCCAGGAAAGTCGTCCAAACGAAAGAATCAATGACCGGAATTGTACGCTCTAATTCTGGGTGTGCAAAGTTGACCTTGACACATCTGCTAAAGTCGAGGGCCCAACTAAAGCCCAAAGTGGGGGGAAAACCCTGTGGGACTCGGGTCAGGCGGTGCATGGGGATACAACATGGCGACGAATTCATGTTTCGTGCGTGGACTGTCTCAAAGTCATGATATCAATTGGTTTTTGCACTTCTTCCTGCGGGGAAGAGGCAGAAAGTCAATTAGAATCAATTGGTTTCTCAACTTCTCCTGTCGGGAAGATGGCCAAGAGTCAACCAGAATCAATGAGGGTGTTTTATTTAACGGGAAAACCGTCCGAGAAAGGCAATGATAATCCATTTCGGTAAAATAAGGCAGACCAATCAGTTACACCCAACAATCATCATTATGAACAATTTGGAACATGTTCTGAATACATCTACCTGGGACAACGGTTCACACTCTCACCGAAAATAACCAAGATAATGAAATAAGGAGAAGGATTAAAGCAGGGTGGCAAGCATTTGGCAGATACAATCCACGTCATGAAGGGTAATCTACCATTGTGCTTAAAACCGACAGTGTATACCAGTGTCCCTTCTCCCATCAATGACATCTGCATCAGAAAAATGGACGCTAACAATTAAAAAGGAAGGAGTTAGCAGCCGCTCAACTAACATGGAAAAATAGATGCTTACATAACATACAAAGATCACCAAAACTAATAAATGCGATAAGGAACCCGACAAGGTACGGGGACAAAATGGAAGTAATCAAACATCGGTAAATGGAAAACAGGGCTGGCCATATTAGTCGGGCTAAAAATGAGCTAGGCCACAGAACTCACCTGGAAGAAGTGTATCTCATGTGGTTTTTCTAGATCAGAATTTTATGAGAATAAGGAATATGTTAGGTAAAAAGGCCGAATCCGAAACGCATCTCGATATAGGGGGGTGGTATTTCCGGGGCGGGGGGTCAAAAAAATTAAGAAAAATCATATATATGTACATATGAAGACAAATAAGCTATCGCTGACCGGGAATGACCTAAGAATTAAGATTATTAAGGTATTTAAGTATAATGTACTTGATGTAGTAAGATACGAGGGTTGGTAAATAAGTTGTAGGGGGTCAAAAGAACCCCCTTATAAGAAAATACAGAGGAATGTTGAAAATGATAAAATATACAAAAATACCACACAATCAGGAAGTAATTTAATTTGTCAATCCAGAACACTTAGTTTCAGCGATAGTAGAAGGTCTGGTGAAGGTAGGGTTGATGGTGGCAAAATGCAGTATTTTGGGGTGGCAAACCATGGGGGGGGGGGGGTGTGCACTTCAATGCTTGGACTCATTATGTGCCTTACCCCAGATGGTACGAAAATATCTTTCCAGTGTTGGAAGGAAAGTTATTCGTTGTGGTTTCTAGATCAGGAATTTTTGAGGAATAAGAACATGTTAGGTAAAGCCCGATTCCTGAACGCACCCCCAAATGGGGGTTAGTTCGGGGGTGGGGGCAAAATACTATTATCGTACATATGAAGACACATTAAAAAATATTTTTTTTTTTTTTTTTTACTGACCGGTTAGTGACACAAGAATTTAAGCCATATTTGGGTATTTAAGTAGAATGTACTTGCTGTAGTAATTATACAAGGGCAAATAAGTTGTAGGGGAGTCACTAAACCCCCCCCCAATTAAGAAATATCTGAAAATCTGAAAATTAAAAAACCTATTCCAGTAGGAAGTAAGTATGTACTTTGTTCAATACTGAACAGTAGTTTCAGATGATAGTTAGTCATCTGTGGAGGTCTGGTGATGTGGCAAGAGCGTAAAATACAGTATTTGGGGGTGGATAACCAATTGGGAGGGCACTTCGAATAAATATGTGCCTACCAGGTGGTACGAGAAAATAGCTGTCGGTGTGGGATTTTTCATAGATAAAAGTGAATATTCTACAGATTCACAATTTTTTAATTTAAAAAAAAAAAGGGTCATTGGTTGTAGATTGAGCGATGTGGGGGGGGGGGCGGTTATTGGGTGTCAGTTTGATGGGGGTGCAGACTCAATATGTGAATATATGGCCTACCAGATGGTACGAAGAAGGGGGCATTGAAGCTTTATTGTTGAATTATGCAAAAAAAAGGGGCGTTATTGGTTGTAGATTGAAGTGAATGGGGGACATTTGGGTGTCGCTTTGATGTCAAAATGGGGGTAAAGGACCAGGCAGTGATAGTTGAGATCCACAAAATAGGGGAGCAAACCCCCCCCCCCACATCACCACACACCACCACCACCACCACCCATCACCACCACCGCCACCAGGGATAGCATTATAGCGCATGGTCCACCTCAAATTATCATTACAAATTTGGTTGCAAAACTTAACCATTTGAGTTAGAAATAATACTATAAATTACATTTATGACAATAAGATCACCAATAACCGTAGTAACCTACGAATCTAGGTTATTTATGATTTAAAGGGACATAATGGATGAAAAAAATTGACATAATGAAAATGGACCCTACTGAAATCACTTCCACGATGTTTGAAAACAAACACCACCCCCCCCCCCCCCCGAACTCTTCCGGTTTTTACTGTTTGTCAGAATGTAAACGTAAACATCCAAATGTTTCAAACTCTGGAAGTGATTTCATCAGGGTCTTTTCATTAGGTCATTTTTTCATGCCATTATGTTCCCTTTAAAGTATAAATGCTGATGAATAATGAATGGACAGTGAATATAAGCTGGGAGGGTGAATGCACACCCCTAGTGAAAAAATACATCGGAAAATTACTTAAAACACAACTAACTACTGTTGGTTTTTTACGTCATTTTTAAATCATGGACAAATGTATTTATTACATATTGTATAATCAAAACTAATTTAATTTTACATTGGCAAGGAATATAGGTCTGGTTCAGGAAGGGGTTTAGTGGTTCGTCTACAACAAACATTTGATACAGCGCTTATCAAATTTAGGTCAAAATGCGCTTGCTTACATTCAATCTGACACCAATAAACCCCCAAATCGTTTCAATCTACAACCAGAATGACCCCTTTTCTCTCACAATATCAACATAAAAACCTTAAAATGACCACTGTATCTCTGGAAAAATCCCACACCCTGAAAGCTATTTTCGTACCACCTGGTAGGTACATATAGACAAATTTATATTCAAAGTGCCCCCTCCACGGTTGCCCCCCAAAAACTGTATTTTACCCTCTTGCCAACTCACCAGACCTCCACAGATGAAATATACTATCCACCTGAAACTACTGTTCAGGATTGAAAAATTACTGACTTCCTAACTGGGGTAGGTTGTTATTTTCAGGATTTTCACAGAGTATTTCTTAATAGGGGGCTTTAGTGACCCCCTACAACTTATTTGCCCTGTATAATTACTACAAAAAAAATCAAGACATTATACTTATATACCTGATATTGCTAAATTCTTGTGGTCACTAGAGGGTCATATTTTATTTGTCTTCATATGTAACCATATAGTATTTTTGTTTTGCCCCCCTCCCCCCGGAAATAACCCCCATTTTGGGGGTCTGTTCATGGAATCGTGGCTTTTTAACCTAACATATTTCTATTCCTCATTAACAATCTGATCTAGAACAAACCGACATGTGTAACCTTTCCTTCCACATGAGCCTATTTTCGTACCATCTGGTACAATAGAGAGCGTCCGGCATATTGAAGTGGCAACCCTCCCCCCATGGTTTGCCATCCAAAATACTGCATTTTGGCACCTCACCAGACCTCCACCCAGACCTTCTACTATCCCTGAAACTACTGTTCTGGATTGAACAAATACCCTACTTCCTATTGTGGTATTTTTGTATATTTTAAGCACTTTTCACCCTTTTTCTAATAGGGGTTCATTTAGGGACCCCCCTACAACTTATTTACCCACCCCTCGTATCAGTACTACATCTTCCTTAACTTACATAACTGAAATAAGCTTAATTATTAGGTCATTACACGGTCAGTATATCTTATGGTCTTCATATTACCATAATATATGATTTTTCTTAATTTTTTTACCCCCCTCACCCCCCCCCCCCCAAATATCCACCCCCCCCCCCACCCCCCCCCCCACCCCCCCCGGAAATAACCCCCCTATATTGAGGATGCGTTTCCAGGATTCGGCCTTTTTACCTAACATAGTCTTATCCTCCATAAAATTCAGATCTAGGCAAACCACATGAGATAAAAAACTTTCCTTCCAGGTGATGACCTAGCTCATTTGGAGCCCGGACTATATCACTAGAAGGGATGATGAAAGATGGAGCACAATGACTATCTATATGGACACCACTTGATGGAAAAGGAAAGAGGTAGGAAAAGAAAGAGATGGAGAGATGAAATACAACATTCTGGAATGAAACTAATGCGTACAAATATGCAAGGGAGAGAGAGGGAGCGATAGAGCTGGAGGACATCATACTGAGGCCTTCATCCAGCAGGGTGAAAAACGGCTGAAGAAGAAGAAAATAAGTACTGTTAAAGTCCGCAGAGTCAATGAGACTCAATTGGCACCCCTTGATGATTCTCATGGGACCCTCGGATGGGTTAGGGTTAATAAGGTGCCCTTACTCTCAGATGGGTTGGGTAATAAGCTGCCCTATGGGTGTAAAGATTCTGGGAATTTATTGCACAGGTAAGTTCATTCTGCCACATCAAGTTCAACATGACAAGACTATATAGTGCTTTGTTCAAATCCTGCATTGCAGGCAAAGTGACCACCCAGATAGCTTCAAACAAAGCCCAATAGTAAACGCACGGTTTGGTGACTGTGGTTCACAACGGACATCGCCAGGATAAGGAGAGAAGGCGGCCCTCTATAATCATAAAAGTTATATTTCCACCCTCAAGTTGAGTTGGTATGTACAACTACTTAACATGTACGCAATTTTTTTTATCCCCAAAAAACACTTTATGTATCAGAAAAAATGAGAAAGTTATGAGAAACTTCAGGGGCTCTCTCTCTGAAAAGGCAAAGCTTAGAGTATTCCTCCTTCCTATGACCACTTAGTACTTTAAAGCAATATTAGCCATTTTTTGAAGGCGCCCCCAATTTTCCAAAAATTTGATATTTTTGCCCACAGTTACGTGTAATTGTTTAGGAACTATACCTGCGAACGAGAATGCTTAAACAATGCGTATTTATCACAAAATAAGCGGATTTTGTAATTAGAATTGGGATCCCAGATGGAACTTAACGGCAGAGCATGGAAATGCTACGTTTATGCCGTCCATGATGACGGAAATAGTGCCACCTGAGAAAATAACCTCTAATGGTTGCCTGAACTATTAAACAACTAATGGTGAGCGTAGACCCGTTACTGGCGCTATTTCCGGCATAGGTTCACATTGGAAGGCCGTTCCAGCAGCCGTTGTATTATATCGGGGATCCCCGATACTAATTATTTTAATTAAAAAAATTCCTTCGTTTTGACACATAGACATTTTCGAACCTTAACATTCAAGGTTATAGTTTACTAGCCAGTTACCAAGCAATCGTGTAAAAATCTACAAATTTTTGAAAAAATTGGGGGCGCTTCAAAAAACAATGTGCTATAGTGCTTTAAATGAAGAAAAAAGGAAAGATGAGGTTATGGCTTGGTAGTGACATCTAGACATGGCCTTTGTCCTCATAGCTACAAAGAGGCTACACGAGGCCGCCACTTAATAACATACCCAAATACCATTAGGCTTATGGTACTGAGAGTTGGATTATTAACATCTTCACACAACGCAGACTCTGGAATACAACACAATGGCCCGCATAAAAGCATGGACCATGACCACGCTATTGATATCAGGAGCAAGCTAAGACTAGCTATTTTATGAGCTAATAAAATCACAATTCGTCAATGGCAAGTTCAAAAGCTTCATTTCTATTGTTTTTATTTATTTTTGAGCAAAACATCACCTGGAATTTAGTATGGTTTATGGTACCCAGGACATGCATGCGTCAGCTGTTGTTACCTGTGCCCATCCAAGCTTACTGAACTGAGCCCTGATAGATTGGCATGCTTACGTCATAGGGATGTGGCATGGTATATAATGCAAATGGTGGTTGTGTGTCCTATGGCAATACCATTTAGTGTTCAGGCCCCCAGAAAAAAAAAAGAAAATGCAAAATTAGGTCTTGCCCCCAAGAACCAGAATGCCTCATAATATGTTGCAAATATATAAAGCACATCCTTACAAAGCGGCATTGTGGTTCTTGGCGGGGGGGGGGAAGAAGGGTCATATTTGGATATTTCAATTACCCATGGAGCCTGTATTATAATTTACATAAAACCCGATTCTAGGATTTATGTAAACCGGCAAAAGTTAAACTTTGAACATGGTCTCTTTAAAATGAGGAACGTTTCAAGTTCATCTTGCTATCATGAAAACTATAGAGGGCATCCTCCATTCCGTATCCGGCGATGTCCTGTTGGAGCCAACAGTGCTTAGGAATGGAACACATTTTTTCAAAACCGTGTGTGTGTGAGTGTGAATTGGCCTGGTTTCTCTTACCTTTGGGTATGCATCTGCATTCTTTGCATTTGTTGTAGCGCTTAGTTTCTCTACCTTTGGGTTATACTCTGTATTCCTTGCATGTAGCGCTACTTTATCGTACCTTTGGGTTATACTCTGTATTCCTTGCATGTAGCGCTTATTTTCTATCCTTTGGTTATGCTCTGAATTCTTGCATGTAGCGTATTTTCTTTTACCTTTGGGTTATACTCTGTATTCCTTGCATGTAGCGCTATTTTATCTTACCTTTGGGTTATATCATGGGGGCGGGCCATTACTGCAGTTAGCGATATTATCTTACACTTTGGGGTATACTCTGCGTTCCTTGAATTTCTGAGCGCATTTTATCTTACCTGTGGGTTAACCTGCATTGCCTTGATTTGTGTAGCGCTATTTGAGCGTTACCTTTGGGTATTACTCTGCATTTCCTTGGGCACGTAGGCTATTTCTCTTACCATTTGGGTTATACTTGCATTCCTTGATTGTAGTGCTAGTTTATCTTACCTTTGGGTTATTACTCTGCATTCCTTTGCCAGTAGCGCTATTTTCTCTTACCTTTGGGTTGGGGTATACTCTGCATTCCTTGCATGTAGCGCTACTTTATCGTACCTTTGGGTTATTACTCTGCGGTCCTTGCATGAAGTGCTATTTTCTTGAGGTTAGTCTCACCCAAGGAACTGTTGAAACAATGTTCCTGTAGAAAGAGAAAGAGGGAAAAATTAGGATATATAATAATCATATACTAGACGCTCTCGACCAACCATGCCTGCTATGATAGCTTCAGTGGTTTGAATCCGGCAAGCACACATTTTTTTTTTCCCAACACATGTGCGACTAGCCTCTCCAGGATATTTTTCAAAGATTAATAAAATAATCATCTCTTGTTGTAGTTACCTATTTAAGAGTGGACCAGAGTGTATCACCCACATGCTGTTTGCTGATTAAAATGTAATTTTAAAGTATGACACAGTAGTCCAAACCACCGGATCCCCATCACAACTCTCCAAAAAATTTGTTTAACAAAAAATTGAGGAAATCTATCACACAAAATGCCAAAAATCACACAAAATGCACCGATTGGTAAACCCTCAATCTAATGTTTTCACACCAATAAATACGCGGGTAAATAAGAGTCCCATTCGTTCCTGTACAAAATGGGTGAGATGAAAACGTTGTTTTCTCCTCAATGGAACATCTCAGACCTTAAAGCTAACATTCTGCTTGAAGATCATCGTATCTCCTACCCGATCATCATGAAATTAGGGTAGTTATCCCCAAAATTTCAGAGCTGCTAGATAGCGAAGACTAGCATGCACCGTGGACCCTGGAGGTCAGAGCACTTTTTCAGTCAGGTGTTCCCTGTAATATGGTTAAAATTGGTTTGTCGATCATAATAACGTATCAATGTCAACCTTTTTTTGGATATTCCTACAGATTTTATACTTAATATTGATAACAAGAGAAGATATCAGTAGCTTCCCACAATGCATTGCTTCCATTGGAAGTTTTTGTACAGGTTGGCATGTGAATCGTTAGAGATGAAACACTCTTAAAATACAAGTTTGTGATCAGTACTGTCAATTTAGCCATGTTTCATCACTAACGATTCACATCAGTACATGTACAAAAACCTCCATTGGAAGCAATGCATTGTGGGAAGCTACTGAAATCTTCTATTGATGGCAACCATGATTTTCAACCAAGATCTCGCTATTTATCTGTCTTTAGGGTACACTTAGAAAAAGGGTTCACAAAAACACCATCATTTGCAGCAGGGGCTGGACTTACCTCCGTTTTATGTTTCTCCTGTTATTTACTGACCAGTGTGAATCCCTATGGATTTATGAATCACAATAATTTGGAAATAATACAGCATGTTTTACTTTAAGATACAAAGCGTTGTAATAATGCTGCAACTGGTGAGACATCAGAGACGCATACAGGCACGTAGCCAGCCCGGTGGTTCCGAGGGGGCAATTTCCCGGTAGGTGCAACAAATGTCCCGATCACAAGTAAAAATTTTCCGGTCGCAGGGCAAAAGAATGCAAAAAAGGGCTGATTTAACAGAAATATCTGTGTTTTATTTCCCAATTTCCCCTCAAAAAATTTCAGAGGGGGCCCCTCTGCCCCCCCTGGCTATGCCACTGGTCATATACCTGCTTCAACAAGAGCTTTGGGAGCTCAGACCTATCACCCAGGGCCATCAGGACCATGCCATCTACGGCCAGACTACAATTGCTCACATTTCTAGATTTTATATTTCAAATCTTTATATATTTTGAAATTAATTTTAGAAATAATTTTTGTATCAAACTTAATTAAATGTTATACGATGGCCAATGTATCTTCGTGACATTTGTATTTACATCATGATCGGAATTCTGGATGTTGAAGGCTAGGTCACAACAAGCATGTGAAAAAAATGCCCTAAATTGCTCAATTTTTAAAATACATTTTGGGTGTTTCCATAAGGTGACACCCTTTTCTGACATACTTTTCTGACACCCTATGAATTCGGAAACCTTAACGGACCTTAACGGAATAAACCACACGGTTTATGTGGTTTATTCCGTTAAGGTTTCTGAATTCACAGGGTGTCAGAAAAGTATGTCAGAAAAGGGTGTCACCTTATGGAAACACCCATACATTTTCAAAAAGTCTTTGCCAACTGAAGGGGCACCCCTCAGACTCCCCCGCCGTAAGTTGCACAGACATCATGACCATTTGCAAAGTGCTTCCGCGGAAACCACTTGGATTGTGATCACCTCAAGCAGTAAATTGCCTTGGATGGAGGAGTTTTTGATCACAATTTACTAATCCCAAAGGCCTATTTTGGAAGCAGGACCTCATGGAAACAGGTGATCTCTGAAGAGTGGAGAAAACTTGCACAAGACCAGGGTTGTAGCTAGCACATTTTTAGTGGTGGGTGTTATTTGATGTAAATTTGACATATTTTATAATCCTATGCCTTAAATTGCCAAAATTTGCATAAAATGATTAAAATTGTCAAATTTTGCTCTTTGAGTGGTGGGCTCTGAGTTAGAATTGATGTTTAGTGGTGGGCTCTGAAGCTGAGTGGTGGGCTCTGCCGCCCACCACTGCCCACTGTAGCTACATCCCTGCACAAGACAGACCAGATTATGAAATCAAAAGCCTGGCCATGCACGGATTCAAACCAAAGACCTCTGTGGCACATGATGACATAATATAACCAGGGTAAGGTGGCCAAGTAAAAGCTAAATCTTGATGAAAAATTCTGAATTGTTTATGTTGTCAAGGAATATTTTCTTATTCCATAACTGTTGGAGCTGAAGAATCAACTCCACTGTAAGGGTTGTTTCTGATTTCTTTGTATAATGGACGAGGGTGAGGTCGTATGTGGGTCCCGGGGGGGTACTCAACCCAAAATTGGGTACGGGTGTTTGTCCACCGGGTAAAAAAATCGACCCATGTTTATAGTGACCAAATTATACAAAAATATGACCCATTTATATAGTTGGTTCCGAAATTTCGACCCATTACTATAGTTGGCTTTGAAATTTCGCACCATTTTTATAGTTAATTTAGCAAAATTGGTCCATTTTCATAGTAACTTTTTCCAAAAATCAGAAAATCAACCATTTTCATTGTGATTTTAGTGAAAATTCGGAAAAAAAATCGACCCATTTTCATAGTAAAATGCGACCAAAAATTGAAAAATGGACCCATTTATATAGTAGCAATTACCTAAAAAAGTGACCCATCTTTATAGTAGCCTGGTGGAAAAAACGACCCATTGTTATAGTAAGGCGTGAAAATGTGACCCATATCGGCGGCACATATGTACCTACCCTTTTCCACTGAGTACCCCCCCAGGATGTGGGTCATGGGAACACACATGACCGACCCACATCAAAGCACCCAATTGGTTTGTGGTTTGCACTTCATATTGCTGTAATTTCTTTTGATATTTTGGGAGAGTTGCTATATTGAATGATGCTAGGCTGCCATCCTCTGTAATATAACTACGTATAGTCCTGCTGCCAGGCCAACCCTCTCACTCCAACCTCAATGAAATAAAGCACCATCTGACTTACTGTAACTGTGGTACAATCCCAGAGAACTCATTACTAGCGGGAGTAGCTGGATTCATAGGCGTAAGAGGTGTATGTGGAAATATGCTGGGAGGACCAGCAAGAGAGGAGGTTGATGGGATTGCGTAACTTGTGGAGGGAACTTGGAGTTGATTAGATGGAGTCTGTTGCTGTCTGTGCTGGTCTGCTTCGCTGCCATCCTGCGGTTCCTGGATGTTCATCTGATGTGAAGAAATAAAACAAAAGTTATGAAAAAAAAGATTATAATTTGACTCCTCGTCAAGGATCATTCTGTACAACTTAAGTGAGTACCCATATCCCCCAAGGGCAAATTTGCACTTTCAGATTTTTTGTAGAAAGACCTCATGACCTTTAGATGACCCTTGAACTCAAACTTTATGACACCACACATGACCGGTCCTCAGGCATTAAGCAGCGATGCCAACATGTGAATTTCAAAAAAAGGGGAGATGCACAAGGGAGCGTCTTTGCCGACCGATCCCTCATGGTCAGGGGGGTAAAGGGCCCCGGTGGGGTCTAAAGGAGTTTGGTTGGAAGGTTATGAGTGAAAATGTGCCCACTTTGGCGACCAATATTTAAATTTACAGATTAACTCTATGGGGCTTACGGAATCATGTTCTAATCTTGAAATAGTTCGTAGGCTGTGCATTAACATTTACTCATACTTCAGCAGCCCACAACCTCCTTCGCCTTCCAATTATCCCCGGGAACAGATAATAAAATGATTCAAAGAATGGGGGGCATTTAACCCGCCCCCATAAAAATTTAAAAAACAATAACAGCAAGTAAACTTGCGTGTGAATCCCCATGGCAAGATGGAGTAGTACAAACAGTTGGTTTAAGTTGGCACAGGTTGGTCAGTTGCAGGGCATTCAACATGACCTCAGATGACTGCTGACCATGGTTCAGACGTGACATCATCCGCATAGAAAGGAACCCTACTTCACTTAACCTAATGTCTGATTAATAGACTTCTACAGTTTGGTATTGAATGACCCCATACCACAGGCTTATGGAAAACATAAAGTGCTGTCAAACAACTTGGACCAGTCATCTGACACCCCCCTCTAATAATCCCAATGTGACCTATGATGCATGATGAGGTTCTTTGACACATATGTACACACCTTGCAGTAACATAAAAAAACCTACGACTGATGGTTTTTTGAAATCCATTTTAGCCTTAAACAAGGAAGCTTGTAATTGTTGAGGGACGTGACCACAGCTCACAATTACACAACCAGCTGAAGTAACTGTGTACAAAATGCCCATTAGATGATTTTGATATCGATAGAATTAGAAAATGCACCTTACCATTTTCGATAAAAGTTACCTAAAATTAGCTTATAAATTTATGCAGTACGACATACTATGACGTAGCATAATTGTATATAGCACCACGTATGACCGGTGATCCATAAGCTACCAGATTTCATGCAATATGCCTCCACTCTCTCGATCGAGTATCCTATCCCATTTATTTAGTATCCCTGCCACACTTTAATTGTACTTGCCACTTTCCATAGACCACCCAACTACCACATTAAGCTTGAGAAGTGGTATATGCCTAGTTTTAGTTAGTAGGCCAAGAATTTAGTTTTTAACGTTGGGAAATTTCTGGGAACAAGCTGAAAATGTCAGGATTGGTGCAGAAATGTGTCTAGAATAACATACTAAAAGTCCCCTAAAATCGCTTTGTGCTTGTTCAGAAATAAGGGGGCCAAAGTTTGTTACAGGGGTACAAATACAATATTAGAATTGTCCTTAAATGTTTCCAACATTTTTGTCATGTCCCAAGGATAAAAAAAATAGTTTGCCCACTAAAAAACCTGTAGTTTAATAGCTACAGACCTATATCATTCAAGGTCATCCTGGGGGAAAATATTTCAAAATTATCAATTTCATGAAAACCAGATTCAAATTGCTTGTAGAGTCATATTAAAAAAAGAAAAGGTTCATTCACAACACTCCTACATGGATCAATTATGTTTTTGGTGCAGAGTAAGAGCAGAAAGGCTAGTGACCCCCTAGAGCCTGGTGCAACCCATAACCACTTGGGCCGGTAATTTTGCAAAGGTATAGACCATCCCACCGGTTTTAACGATTCATTTGGTATTCATGTACAACTAGATGAAGAATTTGAACACATCTTCAGAAGAATCCGACCATTCTGAAAATTTACCCGCAGGCTGACCTTGATCCTTTTTTAACATATGTTATTAAATAAAGCCTAGTGGGCAAACTATACCTTTTTTTTAATCTCTTGGGGTCATGAACAAAAATGTTGGAACATTTAAGGGGGGGTGCGACAACAATTTTTCTAATCATTTGTAATATTCAACTTCCCCTGTACAACTTGCCCCCTAATTTCTGAAAATGCACAAAGATGGATTTTGGGGACTTTTAGTATTATTATTCTAGAAACATTTCTGCACCAATTCCGACATTTTCAGCTTGTTTCCCAGAAATTTCCACCTTTCCATTGTTATTTTATTAATCTCCTTTGGCCTAGCGATAAATCAGTATTTCCAAATTAGAGTAACTCATTATACACAAAATACCACAGTAATAAATAACAAATGCACCCTAGGCCATGGCCCACCATTACAGGGCCGACAAAAGATTTAAGGTACCTGGGAACCCTGAAATTATCGGACTTACCACACTTTATGTAAGATAATATCAATACCACAAAATATTTTTAGATTCTGTAAGTACCATATACCATTGTGGGTATAGTGGTGGTCGTGAGACCCAAGAAAACAATCTCAATAACAAATAAACTACATAATCTATTCCTTGGAAATTTGCCACATTTTGGTACCCCGGTTGATATAGCGTGTGGACGACGTATGGCCACTTTGAGAAACCTTTGACCTCATGTCAAGGTCACAAAGATCAACAGCAAAAACGGCAGCAAAATCGTTTTTCTGAAATCAGACCCTGTAGAATACATAGTGGTTGGCTGTGATTTTCGGGTATTTTATGTAACCGGGTGCTCGATATAATTTTTCGGTTTTCGGGCGGGCACCGGGTTACCCTAAATGACTGCAATTACCATTGACTGGCAACCAAATCTCTACTTTCAGTCCATCTTTCACCATTATTTTTTCAACCAAAGTTTTTTTATCAACCAATTTTTGTTATTATTTGTTGCAACAAACCCCCTGAAACTCTCCATGAAAATAGTACCATTTAACTATATAACCTGACCTACTTCCCCCTAATTTTCCATTTACTTCTTTTTTTAGTGCAATGGCCCTTCACAACAACAGACCAAAGGGAATGTAAGGCAGTGGTTTCTGAACTTTGAAGGTCATGGGGTAATTAGTTCGGTCCATTCTTGGTTGTAGCCATGCCTGTATAGGGTGGTATTAAGCCACCCCAATAATGCAATGCACTGCACATCCCAGATAGCAAACAAACGTTGGGCCAACGTCGGCAATGGTCGGCAAGGTCGCGGTCGCAAGGCCAACGTCTAGCCAACTCGGGGTGATGTCGAAACTGATCACGAAAGTTCTTTACTGGTTTGCAGATGGGTTGGCAAAGCAACGTTGCCAACGTAGGATTACAAACGAGAAATGTGTGAGGTAACTTAGCAGTTTGTCATGGAAAATGAAATAATGTTACATGTATATTTAAATTTGATTAAATATGTAGTTTTCTGTTTTGAAATTTTGGATCATTAATGTTCCTAAAAAATGGATTCCACTTGTTTCGTGGATTCGGCACTATAGAGAAACGCAGCCCAACGTTGGTCCAACGTTGCAAAATTGGGGGCGTGTTCTTGACGCCCTCCTCATTTTTTCTTACTAAATTTTTAATGTTTTGACCATTTAATCTTCTCCTGTGTGCTACATTTAGTTTTCTTATTTATTGGATGAATTAATTCCATTTTTGCAGAAAGTGTATTTTGCGGCTTCCAATGAGAAGCAATCATGCACAATTTTACACTTTCACCTGTTTGGACACCAAGACTAATCTCTTATCTTGTTAGGAATAGATTTCGTTTTTACATTACTGTTTGAAACTTGTTTCATTGCACATCAAATTCAAAGTTGCGGAAACAAGGTAAACAATTCTATATAATTCCTTAATTATATTTGGAGGAAAAATTCCTTTAATAGGAGACAGAATACACCTACATAAGAATTTTGATATTGGCACACGTTTGACACACAATCCCTTTTGACCCACACCGTCCTTAACTATAAGCCAACGTTGGCGCAACCTATTTCTGACGTTGGATCACCGTTATGCCAACGTCAAATTTGTACGTGGGACCAACGTGGCCCACTGGCCAAATGACGTTGTCAGACTCTTTTGCAACGTTGGTCCAACGTCCGAGACTAGTTTCGCCAACGTTTGGGCCAACGTAGTCTTGCTATCTGGGTGCTTATATTGTACGTAAGTACTTCAGGATAAGAAGTGTTTACTTTAGGAACCACAAGCCATTTCATGATCATGCTACACAATTACAAAAATATTATGCTTTGTGGGCTAAGTCCTAAACCGGTGACTGTAATCAGACCCGGGTAATTCAAGGTCGGGCTGGTACCCGAAGCCGCCCGAAGTCCAGCCGTAGGTGCCCACAATTAACCATGACCTTCCTAACTCACCTCTGGATAACCTAGGCCCCCTCCACTAATTTGTAGGCATATGAAAGTCGATTTATGTTTCCCTTAACCCGCCCGCGTTATGATTTTCTGCCCCCGTTTGAGATGCTGAAAGCTTTAAAACGGTCATTTACTTTGTATTGTAAAGAAAATAAGGCGTAGTCTGTGATACATTTGTGGAAGGTGATTTCGTTAGGATTTTAAACCAAAATGTAGGGTGGACTGGGTGGTGGTTGACACAATATTGTAGATACTATGAGAATGGGACGCTGAAGGGTGGTGATATTGCTGTACTTCAAAAATAAAGCATAATGAATAATGAAAAAGAAATAGTGCCTCACTTAAGATGATTTGCAAAAAAAAAGGCTACAGTAAACTTAACATTGAGTTTCATTGGCCTAATGGTGAACCGTAGTCAAAATTTGTCAGTTACTTTTTCCCTAGAACTTGATGAGGCCAATTTTAAAAGTTTTCACTTAAAAGTGGGTTTGAAATTTACACAATTTATCTCCCTATTAATTCAATGGAATGCCGGTCTAAAATTTTCAAAGCAAAGAAAGAAAATAGGCATTGATTTGTCACGTTTGTTTTTTCCAGGCGTGATTTGGTGTTGGTTTACTGTTGTTCGAAATATTCTAACCGTTAAATGCCAAGCATTTACGGTTTTAGAAGTCTTAATGTAACCAGAACTACCCGGGGAAAGTTAAACCAAAAACATGACCCGGTTATATCCTTACTTAGCATCCTGTCAGTGAAAAAGAGTTGATCGATCTGGAAGCTTAAGTCTTTGCAGTGCCGTCGACTGGCGAGAAACAATAATGTACATTCAAAGGTCCAATTGCTTTGTCAAATTTTGCAATGCAGGCCCGCCCAGGAATTTACAAGCGCTCGGTCCTCTACCATCAACTACAATGGCGCAGTTGACGGATAGAGTTTCTTCAAGTATACTGTGAAAAGGCCCAGATGCATATCTGGGAAAAAAGAGGGGAGAATTTTGATTCTGCCACCACCTTAAAATTTTGCAACCTTTAAACATGCGGTGGTTTATTCTGTTAACGGTGCCGAATTCGTAGCCGGTGGCAGAAATACAAATTCTTCCCAAAAGAGGAAACGAGAAGAGAGAAAAGAAGAAAAAAAGAGGAAAAGAGAGAGAGAAGGGGAAAAAAAGAAAAGAACAAGCAGAGAGACTCGTTTCATGGTTCGCGCTTCATGCAAATATGTAGATCAAAAGTGTCGGAAGTATGCCAGGAAAAGGCTTTTCAGGTCTTGAAAAAACCCTAAAAACTCAGGAGCTTCGGGGGCTCTGCCCCCTGGACCCACACCGGGGCTTTGCCCCTGGACCCCACCAGGGGCCCTAAGGCGGGCTCCTGGATCCCACCTGTTAGTCGCTGTCCCGCTCCCTTCGCTCGCTTCGCTCTCATATTTCAAACATCTTTAGTCAGTCCCCCCCAATTTTCTGGGCACGCCTATGCACTTGGCACAATACTCTAAGATTCTGGAAAGAATTTCGGCCATCAACCTAGTATGAATTTGCAGCCTCAAATGCATGGAAAAAACCATGAAACTGCATCATTCATGTTCCACTTCTTGTTCTTGAACTTGATTGGGAGTGGGCAAAATACTAAATTCACCCCATACTATTTTAATGAAGGGGCATTTTGGAGTACCCAAAAATTTTAGATTTTTATATCATGATCTGAACCCTTAGCTAGGCTATGCAATATAGTAATTATTATCATATGTGCCTAATCTGTGTGCAAATTCGACCTGCTTCTTGAAGAAATTCATAGTTTTGTATTTAGAAAATTACAACACAGTGGCCTATCATGGCCACAGCGTGAATACAAACATTTAAAGGCTGAACTCGTATATTTTGAATAGAAGCTTTTGGTTATCGAAATTAAAAATAGACAACTAGAAAAAAGAAAGTACCTAAAATGCTAAAATTCCAACGGGGGGTGGGGGGGAAGGTCGGATTAATTTGGCTTCCCTCAGAAATAGCACTCTATAGAATTCCCAGTAAAAATAGATTCTATGGTGTTAAAGGCTCATGATACGGTTCATTTTGTTCTGTCAATACGGTGCGAAAACGGTTACACTACTGCAAAGGCCACAGAACCCATAAAACGAATCTTATATGTTAACTTCACGAAAAAACGCGATCAACTATGACAAATCAGGTTCATGGAAAGGAATTTTGAGCAAAAGTTGTGCGATATGACCAGATCCTGTCCATACGTCGGGTATACGTTAATGTGGTGCATGAGCACGGTATTCTTGTGTGCGTTTGTAATACGTTTGTGCTCGGGCCCTCGTGGAGTCAACAGGCGTGGTAGGACCTGCCATATACATGAGAATGAGAGAAATTTGAATAAAAACGTTCTCACTAGCAGTCTAGGTGATTTTTAAAATGGTGCGAAATTGAATTTTCAAATGCACTTTTCTCTAAATTTCTTATACGAACTAAAAGTTCCGAGAACAAATTGCTTTCAATGAGGTCTTCCTGCCGTAATGGTAAAATTGAATGAATTCATCAAGCGGTTTTGGAGGAATCAATCAGGCATATTAATGCCCACTTAGGGATTTTTTCCATAGAGCTCTACAGGAGTCTGGCAACCTCCAAAATCCCAACTCTAGTATCGAACATCAGGCGTCCTTCCCCCGATTCCAAAGTTAGAGATGAATTGGATGTTTTGTTTTCATGCAGTAAGCATTTATGCATAGTATAATGCACTTGTCAATTTCAATCCCGGCCCTGGGGGTCCCGGGACATAGCGGGGTATATGCCGGGACATAGCCGGGCATGTACAAAAAAGTATTGCCCCGCAAGCCGGGATGTTAGCCGGGACTTCGCCGGGAATGTACATTAGCTTGTCCCCGCCCTGCCGGGACAATCATTGATGATAGCTGGGACTTAAGCCGGGAGGTACAAAAAATTTTCCCGGCACCACCGGGACATAAACGGGGACTTTAACGCATGTGTCACACCATATAAAACTAGGCTATCAGTGAGCAGTATCGCCCGTCAAATCTGTAGTAGGCCTATATCACCATTTTATATAGCTACCATTGCAGTCCGATCTCTTCCATGTCGTGAAAGGCAAGTCCCGCAGCTATACAAGTAACACACACGCACGTCGTCGCACGGTTGAGATATCAACTAATCCGAGGATCGATATTTTCAACGTAAAATCGCCAGAAAAACATAAAAAATCAACAGGAAAATGTTAAAAAAATTAATATCAACTGAATCACAAGAAATTACTAGAAGTTTGTCCGATTCATTTAATTCATAAAATCACCTTAGGTAGTGAAAGCTATTTGATATTTCTTGGTAAATGCCAGGAATATTGTCATTTCATGGATTTTTTTAACAAACCTACTAAACAAGGTTGTTTCTCAAACATTAAATACTTCAGATGTGGTGAAATTTCGGCTCGGTTCTGACACTCCGGCGATCCAAAATGTAGTATGATTTTATATAGGGCCATGCGTTTCTATGAGAGTCCACAAATAGGTGGTATCGTTACATTCGTTCGGCAGACATAGATCTTAGAAAGAGTATAAAAGCTAAAATACATGGGCTACATTGCCAAAGTTGGTACCAAATTAGAGGGAATATATGTGCCAGTTGCCTCAAAATGTAAAAGTGACAATTAAAGTCTCATTAATTAGTAATTAACATTTATTGAACTTGAATTAGTCATTTTTGCATGGTGGTAGACGAGGGGGAGCATGACGAGGGGGAGCATAAATTTGGGATCACTACCAAGGCAAGCTTTTAAAGTCTAAATATCCTGCATACATTTACTTTTTTGATTGAATTAGATTATTACTCCTCAAAGTTTATTGAAATTCAAATAAATATGTCTTAATTAGGCCTAATTAGCATAATTAAGAAATTAAAATATAATTACGAATATTAGAGGCGACCGTCCAAGTAAAAGCTTAATTAAAGTTATTTTAGTGGATAATCCAAAGAAATATTGGTGAAGTATTGGGAAGTTTCTTTTCAAATAAAAATCAATTTATTGACACATTGTTAATTACAAATTTGTTTTAAGTAAACTTATTTCTGACCTTTCATACACTAGTAACTATGTGACCTTGTTTGGCAAGTTATTATTGCTGAGAAACTAGTAATGCTATTTTAGGGATGAAATAGGCTGAAAACTTCCACCCCAACTAAACCAAAGAAGGATGAAGCTGTCACCCTCCTCCTGGAAGGTAATTGGTAAAGGGGGGGAAGAGTTATGCAAGTGTGTTTAGCATTTATGGAACATTTTGTGGAGGAAGGACCAAAACAAAATGCTAGTTATTCCTTATAACTTATTTATGTAAATGTGAATGTATAGTCAAATTTGCTTAAGGAGTAACGATTTTATTGCACTATAGTGCAGCATGCCACATGCGAGGATTAGGTGTGGTTTTATAAGAGTCGTTGGCCGAATGTGAATATAGACAACAGAGATTCCTTAGTATTTTAAGAACCTGTATCTAAGCTTGTTGTTGGAGGGTTTCGATTAACTATAACCAAATTAATTGGTCTTTTGTTTATCTCATCGGCTTGATGTGAATGTGCCCAATTTAGGGCTAAGTTTTATACACAGAACATACATGTTCAATGTCATATTCTTTTCGACATTCGACATCTTCTGGATGTGTGAATCAAGCACAAACAGCGTGTTATATTAGACGGCACTCACGATAGTGAGAAATGTCTCCTTAATGTGCATTCTTTTGTAGAATAGTTATTACTCTAGGTTATATTAGTAAAGTGTTTCAGAGATCTTAAATAGGTTTATAAGGGAATCTATAAGGTTCACTATACTTAAACCCATAATCACTAAAATGTGCGACCTTTTTTGCGCTGAAAAGATGATCGCACAAAATTATTTTATTAAAACATAATACTAACAAGTTATACATCATTGGAAAGGTCTTAGTTTGAAAACTGGAAATATGTATTGTTGTTGGCAAAAGGGTGTATCAGAGACTTTTGAATGAAATTTAAAAATGTAGCTTAAAAAACAAAAAAAATCATGTATTTGGTTTCAAACTCTTTTTTGGACTGTACTCTATGCCATTCTGATAGCATATTTGGATTCTGGGACAATTGCTTTAGAAAATGTATACTTTATGTGGTATAATAATAAATATATGATCAATAAACCCAAAACCGAGAAGACTTGTAAACCGTGCAATGTAACGGAAATGGGGCAACATAGAACGCATGGCCAAAAGCTTAGACCGTTGTCATATAGCCATGGACGAGCAGGGATTGTACAGAGTTTAAAGCAGTCCCCGCCCCCGTTGGCCGAGAATATATGGGGATTGTCACACCGAAGCCCGGGTAGTAGGGGCCAGGACATAGCGGGGATTGTACAAAAAATATAAGCCCGGCTACCCGGGACTTCGTGCTACTTTAGCGGGGACTAAGGCGGGGGTGTCACGATTGCAAAATGTACATTCCCGGCTAAGTCCCCGCTCCCCCAGGGCCCGGATTGAAATTGACAAGTGCAATTAACAGTGCCATAGGATACCGGACATAACAAAATTTCCGGATCGACATTTATAACAAAGTTGGATTTGGTATTGAAGGACTTCAATTGAGATTAGTTATTTCACACAGTGATTATATACAAGTATTATGTATTGCAAAAAAGACAATTTGTTTGAAAATTAGTGCGCCCTCTTGGGAAATCTCTGAGTCAGCCTTTAGGAGCACAGTAAAAAATCCCTCCGCTGCGAAAAGTGCAACACCGCTATAGTTCACTAAAAAACCTAGAATTTGAGCGTAATTGTGTAGTTTTTGTGAGGCGTATTTGTCCTAGGAGATTTGCTTTTGGTGTCATTAATGTGAGTATTCATTCATTATTTAACTTTTATTTAAAAACGGATGAAAAGCGTCTTGGCGGTATGAAACGGCGACATAAGTGAAACGCTGTGAAACACTGATTCTGCGGGGCTCAGGAGCTAGAAAAAACAGGGTGTAATTGTCAAATCTAATTTGCCAAAAAAACTGACATTGTCGATGTAGGTTCAAAGAAGATATTTTAAAGAGAGGAATTCAAAATTTTTCTCCTGCAAATTTCATTGCTATAGTTAAGGCAGGGGCAAAGCTATGACGGATACGGTAGATCATTTCATGATTTATGCATACTGTGCCCCAGGATGCCAGGTAATTAGAACTTAAGCCCTTTCACAATTTCAGAATCAAGATGCATGTGGAAAAACATCCGACGATCTTTTTGTAGGAGGTATGTACGGACTACGTGCAACACTACGGAACGAGCCTAAATCAGAATCAGCTTGTAATTTGGAAAATAAACATTGTTCTCAGACTCAGGATCAGGCACATCAGTCTCAGGGTCGATGGGATATTATTATTAATGAACCATAAAACAAATTGACCCAAAACATTGCAAAATAAGGTTGCTAAGAGACACGAAATGTACCTTAAAGTTATATACTATTATGCCCAAATTGTGTTTTCTGACTGGATCAAAATATCACTTTGAGAGCGTCTTATTTTTAAAGCCCAACAAAAAATGCACCACCAGAGACCTGTTGTTGTTGCGGCAATCCTTGGAGCATTTGCCCAGGCTGTTGTTGTACGCCATAGCATTTGCGTGACGGTTCTTGAACCGCTCCGAAAACTGATTCATTGCTACGAAGGGTTCTGGTGTGCAGTAATTTCTTAAATACTATCACTAAGACACTATAACCTAGGATACCGACAATTGTCACAGCACTTCCCTGTAGTTAGTTTGATTTTATTGCTGCGATGCATGAGTGGTGGTTGTGGTCATTCATAGTATTGTGAAGCCGCGATAGTGCATACATGACGTGACATAGACTCCTTGTAGTATGTCCGTGAACATGTACATTGGGTTCAAGGTCAAATATACAGACGATAGCGGTCAAGATAGTGCTGCAGCAGAGCTGAACACTTGTGCATGTTTTTGTTAAAAGTGGAACTTGGCACAGATGTCATTAAACATGCTGACAATTCTGATATCGGGCCAATTCAAAATGGCCGCCGTTTTCAAAATGGCAGCCATTTCCAAAATGGCTGCCATATTAGGAAGATTCATGTATTAAATTGATGCAAGTCCTCAGTTCTCATGAATTACTTCAACCTATGTTAGAGGGATTACGCTTGACACTTGTGAATGTGGGCCATGTTTCAAATGGCTGCCATTTTCAAAATTGCGGTCAAAATGGCACCTATTTCAAAATAGCTGCTATATAATGGCATTTCATGCAAACTTAACTATTGTATCGTGTAGGTTTCCTTCACAAAATAACTTCATACTAAAGGATATATCTGGACAGTTTTGGATTTGCGGCTGGATTTAAAAGACCGTATATTCAAAATGGCAGGCAAAATGGCAGCCAATTTAAAACAAAAATATTAGGATATCCATGAAATAAACTGATTACAAAAGCGTCAATTCTTCCAAGTAATTCCCTTATGTAGAATGATATGCTTGACAGTTGTTGAATATTTAGCCATTCAAAATGGCCACCAAAAATGGCCGCCATATTCTGTAGATTGACTAAATAAGTGGTTTCATGATACCCATATGGTTCATTTGTTAGTTACTTTAGGTGATATACTGACCATTTTTTTTTTTAATTTAAAAGGACGGGTACATGGAGGGATCTTAATCCATAAAAGGGAAGACTCATGAATCGTTTTTGTGCTATAATAGCAATGACTATTCTATTTCTAGGTGTCCTTTGTAGATAAAAAATAAATTAGAGAGCAAACGTTTACACGAAGTGAATTTGAATCATGGGATATTTTAGGAAGCCCATTTGAGGTGTCTTCACACCTAGATAAAAGGTTCCTATTTCAGGGTTACATTTGTGGTATGAGCTTCTCATTATCTAGTTTCTATTTCGTACTTGGACCGAGATGAAAGAAGCATATAGGCCTACAGTCAAATAGTTAATGTTTGGTCTAAGTTTTGTGCATACTTACTTTTGTGGGCATATAGTCATGCTTTTTATGTATGAGGACTATACATTGTAGACTAGAATGCCTGGGTCTGGTACTGATATAATTGGTCTCTTTTTGAAATGACTTACAGCATTGACAAGAGCAGATAGCATATCTCATCTCCGACTATCGGAATTTGACCTTTTATTCCGTAAAAAGTGAAGGGAAAACGTGAGGGCCATTGATGCTGGTTATCCGTATCTACAGATACCCAAACTGTTGTAGATGCTACGCACATCTACTAGTTGCTGCAAAAGAACTACTACAACAGAATGTATCCGTATAGAGATACCCAAACTGTTGTAGATGCGCATCATCATCAGTCGACTGCACAGACGATCGCAAGTTTCCTCACGTCACTTCTGTTTTGGGCCAAGTTGGAGATAGCCTTTGGTTGCAACATTTTTTATCCCCCAGGAGCTTTTGGATGTAGGCTTGGTAGGAGAGATTTGTTCTCTGTTGCTCTGTTGGCCTGCCATCTTGCCAGGCGGCGGTGTGTAGAAAGATATAACCTATCAGCTCTCCACTCTGGCATCCTTCTAATATGAACCAAGAAGAAGTACGTAGCTGTCTCCGTCTGTTACTCGGTTTATCAGAGGCTCCGTACTTGTAGCTCATAGATTTTGGCATTTGGTACCGATCAGCGCTTGACGTCCGCATGATTCTGTTAGCAACATGGTGCAAAGAATTGACCTTAGTCCTCCAAATTTTTTGTGTCAGCACCCAAGATTCGCAGCCATACAAATACTGTCACGCATGTTGTAGTTTTGAAGAGGCGTACTTTTCATTTCGGATTGGTATCTTAGCCTTCTCCATACCCGCTACCAACTTCCAAAATGCTGACCTGGCAAGGGCTTTTCGTCTGATAAAGGCCTTTAAACTGGAAGCCATCATACAACCAGATATTTGAAGTCGGAGTCACAATGGTTTGATGCACTCGCCATAAACTTAGCAGTGGAAGTGGGTTGCAGTTTGGTAGTCATGTACTCGGTCTTTTGGCCCACTGATTCTAAGGCCCAATTTCTGTCCAGCTGCTCGCTGCTGTTCTTGATAACTGTGCTTGAGCTCTAGACTCCAGTAGGGCGATATCCTTCAGCGAACTCTAGGTCATTTAAGACTTTGGACTGATACCTTCTGGACTGACGTGGATGTGTCATCAATCCGGAGTCTGTATCTTTAGTTGGGGGGGGGGGGCCTTTTGCAGCAAGTAGTCTAACAGCACAATGAAAATAAAGGATCTACTACATCTCCCTGCAGGACTCCGAGATATTTCCATCTACCATAACAGCGTTTTTGGAATTGTGTAGAGGACGCCTATGGCTTTACCAACCTGTCTGGGATACCATATTGCCGAAGAACCGAGACCTGACCTTCCTGTGGATCGAGTCAAAGGCCGTTCTTAAATCGATGAAGTGATGGCGAGTGGGAGTTGATAACCTGAAAGTCCTCCATGATTCTCCTTAGGATGTGAACCTGCTTTGCACAGCTTCTACCTGGGGGAAAACCAGCTTGGTTGGGATCTGAGTATAGTATCAACATGCTCTCGTATTCTTGTTTTAACAGATTTTGTTGTAGGCTTTTGCTGCCACTGACATAAAGGTAATTCCTCTGTAATTATTCATGCAGCTGATGTCTCCTTTCTTAGGCAAAGGCACACACATGAGTGCTAGTGATCCACTGTTTCGGGGGGTGTAAGAGTGGGAAAACTTCAACTTAACGCCCAACAACAGATGCTAGTCCATACTAGTTGCTCTAGCCTGTGTGCTTATATAGCATCTACAACAGTTTGGGTATCTGTAGATACGGATCCATTCTGTTGTAGTAGTTCTTTTGCCAAACGGGAAAAGTTTGGGATAAAACTGACGCGATTTTATTCGGTTACAAAAATAATGATTCCCTATCTCAAACGTCTAAAAACGTTCATCTGTAAGATGTAGCATTTTGCACTTATTAAGGTGTGTTGTTCCGATTTATTGCACTTGTTTTCTACTTGATATGATAGCCTGGGCACTTGCACATACACCCCCATCAATACCGTGGGAAACAAACTTGCGGTTTGATGTAGACGCAATAATTCATGTTTGCAAAGCCCATTCAATCCGTGCTAATATGATGGTTACCACTAAAACGCCGGGTTGTTTGTTTTTATCTGAGAATGAAACTGTGATTGAAGGCTCAAATTTAGGACTACATGAGAAAAATACGCCTTTCATCTGATCTCAAAAGCGATCTACTTCCGGGTAATCAGGGGGGTCCAAAAGACGATCGGAACACGCACCGTTAATGGGGGGGGGGTTCAAACATTTGCTTATTAAATGAACCCAATAACTTGGGAACATTTTTTCTATGTCCCTGATTGAATATTTTGGGCCTGCCTAATCGACCGAAAAAACATTCTTCCATGTCCTTCATCATACTAATTTTTATTTTTTTGCACAGTTACTTTAACCCGCATGCACATACACATGTCCCACACACCGTTAGTGTTATACGTGGTCATATAGGGCTATGGCATCTATCTTATTGCCATTAGTATAACTATATCGCTAGTTTTGCAGTTGGGATGTCAGCTCTTAGGACATCCCATCCGATTTTGTTCCGACCGAAAGGTTAGAACGTACTATATTGATAGTCTAGTTTACTAAAATTGAGACATGCCGACGTCATGTTGAAAGTGTGTTGTACCTCAGGTCAGTCTGAAACGGTCAACCGACTGAACACTACACGATGTTCAGAACAAATCTTTAATAATCCGAAGGATAACCAGCATCAATGCTCCCTCGCGTTTCCCTTCCACTCTTTACGAATAAGGTAATTCCATTATTCGGAGATGAGATAATGCTATCTTATCTTTTCAAATGCCTTGTAAATCATTTCTAAAGCAGACCACACTTATATCAGTAACCATACCCAGGCATTTTAGTCTACAATTTATATTCCCCATACATAAAAGCATGACTTATACACCCACAAAAGTATGTATTCACAAAACTTGAACAAATATACTAATATTTGACAGTAGATCTATCCCTTCCTTCAACCGTTTTTTGTTTATTCTCTCAAAATTCTTTTACAATGACATCTATATAATAGAAACATAGCATTTAGGCATAAAAACGCCTCGGTGGTCTTCCTTTACTGGATTCAGGTTTCCCTCCACATACCCGTCCTTTACCTATTGCAAGTGCGCATGTAGTGGAACGAGGATTCAATTACAACATGCAGATGTGTTATGGCTGAGCTCCTTGATCAACTTAATTGCAGTGCCCCAAGGAAACGGTGAACCAACTAGCTCACCACGGTACACAACTCACTCCTTCTGTATTAGAAAAAAAAACCACTACTTTTGCAATGTTAAAATGTGCACCATAATGTGTTAATTTGGGTCATATGGTCCACCATAATAATTTAATTTCTCAGCCTAAGTAGCATATTGATCTATTTTGGCCATGGGAAAAATTATTTTGTATTATGCAAGTCCCAATAGTACATTAGCCAACCCTTTGGCCACAAAGATAATGAATGGCACCCAGAAATAACTTCTTCAACTTAGAGATATTTTCTTGCAATTGGCCAGCCATTTTGGGAATAGGCAGCCTTTTGAATATTGTTTTTAACATTTTCAACTTATGGTTGGATAATTAGGCTTATTATACAATAAAAAGTGTAAATACATAAAATAAGACTCCACTTGGGAGAAAACAAGTGAAAATAGCTAATTTTAACACAGTGGCGGCCATTGGTCGAAAACATTTTGGCCCCATATCCAGAACTATTCACATAAAAACTCTACCTGTTGGTGCCAATTTCATGCTTTTACACAAAATGCACATACTTCCAATATCCTTCAACTCATACTGCAGCACTAAACTCGTGAAACAACAAAATGACAGAAGCACGGTTCAACACAAACTGCATGAAATATGACTGCAGGACTTTATTTTTTTCATAATTTGTTGTCGCATACTTTGATTGAACATTGTATCTTTTCATTAGGTAATTTTCTTCTGGTCTAAAGGGCATTAAATTCCTACTTGTATTAAATTGTAATAATGTTTAAATCAAGAGATTATGTTCATATTCTAAAATAGAAAAAAAAACGCAAAAATAAGATTTTGTATGTATACAACAAGTATTGGTCCTAAAACATAACCCTGCAAGTAATAACAGACGAAGCATTTACTGTCCGCTAAGGTCACACTTAGTACTTATTTTTTTTATAAATTTACCTCTTTGGAAAAATAAACTATGAGAATTATACAGGAAATTATCCTTCGCTTTTATTTTAAAGCGACCATTGACAATTTTAAATATTTTGACCCTTTCGTTTGGCGTCACTACTGATTAGTGATATTCAAATTAGTGTTGATTTATAAATGTCACAAAGCAGCTAATTGGCTAAATTACAATATAAAAAAAATATGTATATAGAACAAGTCCATTGACATAAAAATATCATTGAGTATATACCGGGTTGCTCCAAAATAAAGGAAACCTCATATGTGTCCCTCTATTCACGAGTGAGATTTGTTTTGGAAAAAAGGAAACAATACAAAATACACATCTAAAAAAATGCATTTTCATTAGGTTCCGACAACGAAAAGATCTTTCCAATATGTGATGAATATGACTGAGTTTTATGTTCTCGATTGAAGAATTTTTTTTGTACCACTTTTTCATTTTTATACCGGTATTTATTTGTACTCTTACAGTAGTTGCTTAGACAATACACATCGCCAAGGTTCATTCGTTTGTTCATGATTTCTTTGTTTTTGCGACAAAGGTCCAGTTCTGATATTGAAAAGTTATTTCAATTATAGAAATTCAAGATCTTGCCTTATTCTTCACTTTTACTGCGCTGCTCACCCTTAATTGGGTATTAGAGAAGTGGCCGTCTGTAACACGGATGCAGGCTGCGTTCTCTTTTCCATTGCCAAACGACTTCGAATCATCTTCGTCCGTCGGATGCTTTTCAAAGGCAGCGGTTATTCGAAGATCCCCAGGTTTTACTCCGCTAGACTTCGCCAGAGGAAAGACATAAGCAGGAACCACCAGCAACTTGCCAGAACTTCGCAATAGAATAACCGATGCCTTTGAAAGTATACGACGGAAAGAAATGATTAGAAGTCCAATTTACTGAATGGAAAAGAGAACGCAGCCTGCATCCGTGTTCGTCTGGTCTTAGAGGCAGCAAAGTGGGGGTGGAGGGGGGGGGGCAGAGCGCGCACAGTATAAAGAAGAATGAGGAAAGATCTTAGAAATTTAAAATTGAACTAACCTTTTTCCATATCAGAACTGGTCTTGTCGCCAAACACAAAAGAATCTGAACTAAAGACTGTGCTTGGAGAAGGTGTTTGTCTAAAGAAGCTGAGACAGTAACAGGGGACGTAATTCATGTATTTCGGGATAAAATGAAAAAGTGTTTTTTTTTTTTAAATTTGCCATAACTCAGTCAATATGTGTCTTTTGGAAAGATGTCTTTCGGTGGTGTTCGGAAAACCTAAGGAATGTACTTTTCGGATATGTATTAATTTGTGTGGCTTACTCTTTTCTCTTAGTGGTGTGAAATTAGTGAAATAGCGGCGTTTCGAGGGTTTCCTTTTTTTTGAGACACCCGGTACAATTAAATAAATAGGTACCACATGTTACGACACAATAATATTTAATTAATATTAAAAATTGCGCTAGAAATTAATTATAAATTTTGGGTTTATGAGCAATCAAATTAAATATGGTTAGAGGGAAGCGGCGCCACGGGGGGGGGGGGGGGGGGGGCCAAAGGGAGGGATATTTGTCCCCCCCCCCAATTTTTTTCTTGCCCCTAGTTGCCCCCTGGCTGAAAGAAAAATAAAGGATTTTGGGCAAAAATTCGGAGATTTGGTGGCAAAAATCCCCAATTTTGGGGGAAAATCAGCGATTTGTGGGCAACATGGTTAAGAATCTCCAAAATTTGATACTTTGGCCCCAGAATTCACTTTGCCCCCCCCCGGATATTTACACTCCCCCCCCCCCCCCTCCCCCGAAAAGAGGTCTGGCGCCCCCACTGATGACTGGAATCGCGGTTTTCATACATCTGAAAGCCCAAAATTTGATGTTCTACTGAGGTTAATTTGCTGACCTATTCTAAGGGGTAGCAAACCAATGGAGAATTTCTCGGATGTACTTGCTTTCTCAGCAAATAAAAAAAATGGGTGGGGATGAATTATTTTGCATCCTGGCACTGAAGAGAGCTGCATCTGCAAAGCATCAAGCGCATCGGTATATGTTGGGGTATACCGTCTGACCCAGGATGCATCTGCACGCTGGATTTTCTCCACTTGTGCTTTCTGTTCTGAGTGAGCCCTGACATTCAAACACTCTTAGAAATAAGGTTCAACATAGACCCTTCTTTGGCCAGTATTTTTCACCCTACGCAAGGCTAAGGTTTCTACAAG
The DNA here is from genome assembly GCA_023653785.1 of Ophioderma brevispina. Classification (NCBI taxonomy): domain Eukaryota; kingdom Metazoa; phylum Echinodermata; class Ophiuroidea; order Amphilepidida; family Ophiodermatidae; genus Ophioderma; species Ophioderma brevispina. The sequence goes on from JAMKCH010085135.1 coordinate 39,165, forward strand.
AATCTTAAAAAGTTCTATGAAGAACCTTCCAAATTTAAATAGGCCCAGGAAATTTCTTTTTTTTGTTTGATTGTATGTGTTTGAGTTTACCAATAATAATGTCATGCCCCCCCCCATTTGTTTTCTTCCTGTGATACCCCACGAACTACGCCCGTCCTCAGAAGGGTGCGGGAGAAGGGTGCTTTATTACCATAAGGGTTCCTATAGTTTAAGGTTCTACAACGAGCAATTTTTTTTCTTGGCTACAGAACCTTTTTTGGTTCTAGAAGACCCGGAAATTTGTTAAGTCTGCTATGAAACCAAAAAGGTATGTAGCCAAGAAAATGGTTCTTTGTAGAACCTTAAACTCTGGAACCCAAAGTTTAAAACAAAAGCACCCTTCAGAGTTATTGGTTGTTAGAACAGAAAGAAATTATTTTTATTTGGCCAACAAAAATATTTTTAAAAAAGTGTCTCACTGCCTTCCACATTGCTTAATCTTTCCAATATATGCGAGCACAGCACCATTCCTATAGGCCTATTTAATTTTGAGGGTTCTTCATAGAACTTTTTTAAGGTTCTTTATAGAACACCATATAAGTGCTTAGGGTTGAAAATAAAGGACAAAAAAGGGTTCATAGGTTGAACCTTATTCTAAGAGTGAAACAGGGGCAGCATATTCAATCATGGTCGATGTAACCTTTGGTTAAAATGAGAAGCTCTTCTTTACCGGGTCCTGATTATCTTAACTTGCGAAGCATGAAGTGCTCTCACTTTTTAAAGGTGGCATTTCGTGATTCCAGCACCTTCTGTTTTATTCATGGCTCACTATATGTGAGCAAAGATTATTCACGAAATTTGAGTTGATCCCAATCTTGCGGTTTTGTGTTATGAGCAAATACTTGTTTCCCACGGTCCCATAGGCCACTGTGCTGTAATTTCTGTCCGTTTACGGGCAGAAAATACAAAAGTGGTAATTTCAAACAGATGCGACCGAATTTGCACGTAGGATTTGGTACATATGGATTACTAATGCTAAGGGATCGAATGAAAATCTCAACTTTTTGGACGTAAGTCGAGGAGACGAGGTTGTGGATCACGAAATGCCCCTTTAAATCATCTTGTATGATTACAGCCAACAATTTGACTTTATTGACTCTTGTCAGTTGATGGTCAGAGATAGGCCTACAGAGGTCAAAGGCAGGTAGTTTTCCTACCAAAATAAATCTGCAAAACCTGGCCTTTGGTGGATCATCAAACTCAACTTATTGTAGCAGGTCCAGGAATGGAGAGAGTCCAGGCTTTATTGGATTTACCTTGCCTCGCTTGGGTTGGCCTAATATTCTCACCCAGCGTTAATCATCCACCATATTTCCAAACCTGGATCACTGTATCACGAGTACTCGGGCCTGGACACGATAATCGTTGATAGAAATTGATTGGGGGCTAATTTTGTTCCTTGAGGAGCTTTGAGGAACACCACCTAATAACGTTGTCCATTTCGACAATGATCTTGGTACTTAACCCTTTGTTATCTACCTGCACGGAAATCTACAACCCACTTTATGATTGGGTTGATACACCCATCTTGAGAAGGTTGTCCTTAAAAAATCCTATGGTCTACAACATCAAAGGCTTTGGAGAAGTCAAGTAAAAGTTTCGGTCGATATTACCCAACTTCTCCGCACCCGAAACAAGGTGGTGATTACACATCAATCAGACAGGGTTGTAGTGTGTAGTAGATATTCCTCTCTGATTTCCGTAGTGAGGCCTCAAATTTATAACAAACAAGTTCGAGATTCTTCTCAGCAAACCTCAGCTATTACTAGATGTAAGCGAAATAGGCCGAAAGTTACCGATTGAAGGAGGGGTGTCTGCTTGGGATTACAGGCGCGTAGCTAACCATAGGGACAGAGGGACAAACGTCCACGGGCCCCGAGGGGTTAGGGCCCCCAAGAGAAAAAAGAGAGAGGGGAGGAGAAGAAGAGAAAGAGAGAAAAAGAAAGAAAGAAAGCGAGAAAAAAAAGGGAAAGAGGGAGGGAGAGGGAGAAAATAATGCTGTGACGCTGCATTTATTAATCCTGCCTGATACCGCGATAAGCGAGAGGCCCTATCTTAAGTTAAAACGTAGGCAAGTTGCATTTAAAATTACTATAGGCCATTTACCAGGGCCCCTAGATACCAATTATAGTGGCATTGGATTCAGGGCCCTCAGCATGGGTCCGCGGTGTTGTGGTTGTTATTCTGCTACTTAAATTTTGGCTCTATTCTGGGCCTATTTGAACCAATGGCAATTCTGACATGGGGGCCCGAAAGGGCTAGAGGAAAAAAAAAAGGGTTTTTTTGGAGCGAAAAAAAGACCCGGGAGGGGCCCTTGAAGACTAAAGCATACTTTCGTTTAGCGTGGATTCAGTACACGTGTTATGGCCCAAGATGACTTAGGTGTTTCTCTTAAATTTTTGGACCCACTTCTTTCCGTATTTGACACAATGACACATTCAGCCCTGAAAAGAATTCATTTAATTAAGGGGATTACCCGATTTAAGCATATAAAGTTTTCATCTTGTGAATCTTGAGGAATGACCTTTTCCACTCCAAAACCCATCTGTAAAGTTTCCGCCGATATTTCGATCCGTTTTGATGTGAGGGCTCTAAAACGTGAATTTTTGTAATTCCCAAAGAGGATCTGTGTAAAATTAATATTGGTCCAACCGAATGGGGCACATTTCCGTCATAACATCAACCAAAACATCATTTATGCCAAGATTTCAAAGTGTAAATTATAAAAATATTAAGCTTTCTTCAAAGTCTACAATTGGAATTATCTGGGAAAGGGGCGGCTATTACCGGATTAGACCATGCCCTCTAGTTCTCTAGTTCTGCAGAAATGGGGGGATTTGGGTGGGGCCCCGGAGATCCTAGAGTAAGAGATTGGTTATGGGTCTAAGAGTAAGAGATGGAGGAAAAGAGAGAGAGAGATGGAGAGCACGAGTCATCTCCTAACCACGTATTTCATTAGAAGTTTGAAAATTCTCAAGGTGTGGAGTCGGGGGCTTCGGCATTCTGTAGCTCTAGCTTGTCATTAAAACACTATCAGTGATTTGCCGAATCAGCAAATCGAAAAAAAACAAATTCGATCAAAAATCAGATTTTTGCATGTATATGTAACAAGTACAGGTATCCTAACATACCTGCAAATGGGTAGACCCAGAAGCAACCTAATAAGGACAGGATCGGAGATTTTAGCATTATTGTCCGAACGGACCTTACGTACAAACACGTATGAAGGAGAAATCGTATCTTGAGCACTGCCGTTTTCTTCCTTTTCTGTTCCAATTCACAGATGGAGGAAAAGGTAAATATTAGAATTTTACAGACTATCCTTCACTTTGAAGCTATTCCTCAAATTCAAATATTTTTCAAATCACTGATAGTGTCTTTAATTTTCCTTCAGATTGTATTATTGAGTAGATTTTTAACTTACACACGAGGAATGATGTCTGATTTGGTTCACACGATTCCGCCTCTTCGACAGTTTTAATTTGAAATGGGCCGGTTGTCCTGCATCTGGCCTCAATACCTTTGTCATTGTGTATTTTACATAGGCCACTGAATATAATTACCTTTTCATTGTGTATTTTACACAGGCCCGCTTGCTTATAAAATCAGTGGCTTATGGGCTTATGGTTAAAAAAAAGGAAAAAGATAAAATAAAAGTGAAAAATGATGTGAAGGGACTAAAAGTCGCCACCACTGTGAAGAAGAAGACGATGATCGTGTAAACCCTAGGGGGTGGGTTATTTTGTTCCACGGGACCGAACATGCCAGCTTCGCCCACTGTTGGAAGGAGGCAACATATACTGGCGTTCTTTCCCTGAGAAGGCAAGTTACCTTGCTTAGAATGTGTTTTAATAATCTCAGTGATGGTTTGATCTGTTCGTACGCAAAACTCTTTGAGAAGTCCGGGGTTGCACAGTGGGTCCTCCAGCCGTTGAAGCAGACAACTTCATCCTTCAAATCGTTATACAATTTCCCATTATAGTCTTTCCATGGCTGGAATTGAGGTAGGGGACTCTTTGCTAGGGAGATAAGCTGGGAGCTCACCAAATGATTTGCTTGTGAAAAAATGCTAGAGGCGAATTGATTGCATTTGCAAATGCCACATGCTCACAGGATTACGATCAGAAACATGAATTTATAAGCTGTTTTTGCATATTGCAAAGGAAGAAATCTTATTTCATTGTGCCATTCCCAGGCCCTCAACTGTCTGCAGATTGTTTTACTGTATCTGTATTCAAATTGTACCGTACTTTCGTTTAAATTTCTTATTAGGACCATGATTTCTAAAGTTCAGTATTATACCATCAGCAAAAACCTTCCTGACATAGGCTCTTGAGGTTCGGCCTGGTCTGTCATCACGCCTTTCAAGCTATGCAACCGGACCTTTTTAGTGGGAAAAAAATCTTGGTGAATACCCTCATTGAGTTTGTCATAGAAGGCATTTCCTTTTGTATTGAATGTCCGAGGAAGTTAATGCACTTCGTTCATGATTGTCTTGGGTTGTCTTTATTGTGTAACATTTTAATAGATTTCAAAATACTTCAAAACATAGGGTCCAGTGTGTGACACAATTGGAGAGCAAAACTAATGGTAGAATTAGAAAACTAATGGTGGACGTAGTGATCAGTAAATATTGTAATGATCCAATCCAACGCCGCCCTCTTTGTAGGCCTATTGACCACGTGTGTCAGTTTGTTTAATTTCCTAAACAAAGTGTCTTTAGATTCTTACCTTACCTTACGTACCTGACCTTACCTATCCTCTTTTCGTGCTACTAGCACATTAAGGCCTCACCTCTTTTTCACACGGTTCTATGTTCTTTGCTTGAACTCGTGCTTCATTCCATGTTGCAATCCAAGATCTTCCTTTCCTTTTCCAAAGTTTACCGTTTTTTTTTTTTTTTTTGCAAGTTGTTTTTGCCTTCCAATTTTCCTTGTGCATTATGGTTGCAAGTCAAAGCAGTATGCAATGCGTGTACTTTTCTGTTCGAATATGTGGCCCAAGCCAGTTCCATCTTCTACTTTTCCCTTTCAAGACTGATCTTCTTTACTTGAGCAGTGTCATTGAGTTCATCCATTGAAATGATGTTGGGCCAGAATATTTGTAAGATTTTCTTTAAGCATTGATATTGGAATGAGTCCAATTTGGGTGTTCATTCAATTTTATTCATTTCGTTTTTCGCATCATAGCAACACTGGCAAACAATGGTTTTATATAACTTGATATTAGTTTTCTTGGTATACTGTTTTGACTTCCATACTTTGTTGAGTTTTGTGAATGCAAATCTGGCCTTATTTATTCGACTTTTCACGTCCTTCCTTCCATCTTCTTTACTCATGTTTGCCCCAAGATAAATGATTTTTTCTACATCCTCAATGTCTCTTCCTTTTAGCTTGAGAGCTTCAACTTTCTTATTATTCAGTCTTATGATATTTGTCTTCTTTGAAATGATTTTCAGTCCAACTTTGCCAGCAAACTGGAGAGATTGTCAGTTTTCCTCTGTATGTGTGAATGGTTGGATGACAATAAGGCGATGTCATCGGCGAAGTCAAGATCTTCAAGACTGGACATCATCCTCCATCGTATACCTGTATTGTTACTTTGGGTAGTCCTTCTCACCACCCAGTCAATCACAAGCAGGAATAAAAATCACACATCACACATTCAGTAACATTGCCATCATCTAGTACTGCACAGATACTGTCACTGTATACAGAGCGGATAATTACATACGTTGATGAGTTTTCTTGGAATTCCATATTGCCTCATTATTTCCCAAAGACTATCCCTGTGTATCGAATCAAATGCTTTCTCGAAGTCAATAAAGTTTATGTAAAGAGATGACTGCCATTCAATGGATTGTTCATAAATTTTTTGTAAAATAAAAATCTGTTCGGTTGTGCTTTTCCCTTCTCGAAAGCCTGCTTGATCTGGTGTTTGTCATTGATCCCAACTTTGATTCTGTTTATTAAGATCCTGCCCAACACCTTGCTTGCAACTGGAAGAAGTGTAATCCCTCGCCAGTTCCCACAGTCTGTTAAATCACCTTTCTTTGGCAGTTTTACGATTAAACCTTTCCTCCATTCATTTGGTATTTCTTCATGGTTCCAAACATCATTTATTATGCTGTGTAATTTATCAGTAGCTGTTTCGATGTCTGCTTTCAATAATTCCGCTGTTATTTGATCCACTTCACCAGCCTTGCCATTTTTGAGCTTTTTAATTACACTTCTGATTTCATCTTGATGATGGGGTTTGTGTTGATGTAGTCTAATTCATCAATATAGCTCAATATCATCAGGTTCATTTTCGACTGGATTGGGTGGGATTCCTCTGTTCAAAATTTCCTCAAAATGTTCTTTCCATCTCGCTTTCTTTCCTTCAGCATCAGTTATGATCTTCCCATGCTTATCCTTTACACCTGTCGCATGGCGTGGCTTGTCATTGCATATTGTTTTTGTTATGTTGTACAGGGTCTTCATTAGTCCATTTTCTGAAGCCCTTTGTGCTTCATTGGCTAAGTTGTCCATCCATTTCCTTTGTCATTTCTCATGCTAGCCTTCACTTCCTTATCTTTGGCTTTATACTCAAGCTGTATTTTTTGTTTTATCCGGCTGGATTTTGAGCAATTTATTCTATTTTTAATGTGTTTCCTTTCTTCAGCTTCATGCTGATCCATGGCTTTTGATTCCTTTCTTGGTACCTAGAACCTCCTTAGCTGTCTGGTTATATGTTTTTTGAAAGTGATCCCTTTTTTTTCTGTCTATGTCGTCCTCATCAATCACAGCTTCAAGCACTGCAGATTTGCCAATTCCATGTTTCCCCATCACAAAAGAGTGCTTCTGGTTTTCCTACTAATCTGTTTTTACAGGAATGTGTTATCAGCCCTTAGCCTAACCCCCAACCTGGAGGACCAGGGGAGTGGGGACTATACTTCGTCCGGGCTTCTACCTGTCGACCTTTCCGCCTTGGAAGGGTGGCCCTCGCAGAGAGAAAAGACTCCGACGGCTAGCTTCTTCATGTCCCTGAGCACACAAACACACCCACCAACGATAAGGTGATAGTCCCATGCATGAGGTCTTTATATCAGTCCTATTGAAATCACCCTTAACAATCCATCTTGAAGACTCTCTTTGTACGTAAATAGTCGACAGTGGCTACAATACAGGGTGACCCAATAAAAAACTTTACCAAAATGAAAATTTTGACACTTCTGTAATTGATATCTGTGGATTTTATTTATCTAAAGAAATGGGTATAGAAACATCTTACCTGAATTTTTTGTTCATTTTGGTTTTTCATTTACCGTACCTTTACGGTTTTCAGTATATTTTACGGTATTTGACTGTAAAAACACAATATTTTATTGTTTGTTTACGGTATTTCACCGTAAAATTACGGTAACCGTAAAATTTGAATGTGATGACTGAAATAAAACAGTGTCAGGATTTGTTATTCCTGCTTGTGATTTGGAACTGGGTGGTTAGACGACTACCAAAGTAACAATACAGGTATACGATGGAGGCTGATGTCCAGTCTTGAAGATCTTGACTTCGCCGATGACATCGCCTTATTGTCATCCAACCATTCACCCACAAAGAAACTGACCATCTCTCCACGTTTTTTGGCTGGTAAAGTTGACTGCAAATCAATTCAAAGAATACAAATATCATAATACTGAATAATAAGATAAGTTGAAGCTGCAAGCTAAAAGGAAGAGAACTTGAGGATTGAATAATTCCTTATCTTGGGGCAAACTGAGTAAGAGATGGATGGAGACGGAAGGACGTGAAAGGTCGAATAAATAAGGCCAGATTTGCATTCACAAAACTCAACAAGTATGGAAGTCAAAACATTAAACCAAGAAAACTAAAATTAAGTTATATGAAACCATTGTTCGTCCAGTCTTGCTCTATGGATGCGAAACCTGGAAATGAATAGAAGTGATGGACTCATTCCAATATCAGTGCTTAAAGAAAATCTTACAAAGTGTGGGCCCAACATCATTTCAATGGAAGAACTCAATGACATTGTTCAAGTAAAGAAGATCAGTCTTGAAGTGAAAAAGAATAAGCGGGAACGGCTGGGCCACATATTGCGAAAGGAAAAGGAACACATTGCATACTGCTTTATACTTTTTGGGGGGGGGCCCACCAATGGCAAAAGGAAAATTGGAATGCAAAAAACAACTTGACGTAGAACTGTGGAAAAGGAAAAAAAAAAGATCTGGATAGGCAACATGGAATAACACGAGTTCAAGGCAAAGAACAGAGAACAGTGGAAAAGAGTGTGGAGGCCTTATGTGCTAGTAGGCACGAAGAGGATAGGTAAGGTAGGTTAAGATATAAAGACACTTTGTTTAGGAAACAGACTGACACAAGTGGTCAATAAGGCCTACAAGAGAGGGCGCGTTTTTGGATTTGATCATTACAAATATTCTGATCACTATCTCCCCACCATTAGTTTCTACCATTAGTTTTCTCTCCAAATTGTGTCACACTGGACCCTAATGTTTTGAATCTATTAATGTTCACAACAAAGTGGTTCAACCTATGACAGAATCAACTCAGCGTGAATTTGGTCAGGGATTCCAAAGACATATGAACAAGAAGTGCTTACTTCCTCGGACATTCAAACAAAAGGAAATGCTTTCTATGACAAAATCAATGGGGTATAACCAAGGTTTTTCCCAACTAAAAAGGTCCGGTCGCATAGTCGTGATAAGGCGTGGCTGACAGACAAGGCCAAGAATCTCAAGAGCCTAGTCAGGAAGCTTTTGCTGATGGATATTTTAAAAATATGAACTAGCAACTTTTGAAATCAGGTCATAAGAGAAATTTAAAAAGCGAAAGTACCGTATAATTTGAATACAGTAAAACATCGCAGAAGTTGAGCCTGGGAAAAGGAATGGCACTGAAATCAGATTCTTGCAATATGCAAAAATCCAGACAAACATATTCATGTGTTGATCGTGATCCTGGTGATATGTGGCAGTTGCAAATGAAATCAATTCGCATCTAGCAAGTTTTTCACAAGCACACAGCATTTGGATGAGCTCCCAGCTTATCTCCTAGCAAAGAGTCCCACTCAATTCCAGCCATGGAGAATATGGGAAAAATAATTTATACGAATGAGATAAGTGTCGCTTCAAAGGCTGAGGACCCGATGTTCAACATCGGTTCCGCAAAGAGTTTGGCGTTACGAACAGAGCAAACCCCCAAATCACTGAGATTATTAATACATCTCTTAAAGCAAGTAAGAGTAAAGTGCATCTCAGCGAAAGAAGGCCGTATATGTTGTCTACTTCCCAAAGCCACACCTCTTCAATCGATAAACTTCGGCCTATTTCGCTTAATATCTAGTATAGCTGAGGTGCGAGGAAGGGACTCCGAAAAATTGTTGTTGATACATCTAACATATATCGATAGCCTTCAATACGGAAATCAGAAAGGAATATCTACTACACACTGCCTGATTGATGTGTATCACTACCTTGTTTCGGGTGCGGAGAAGCTGGGTAATATCGACACGCTAGTACGACTTCTCCAAAGCCTTGATGTTGTAGACATAGATTTAACAACCTTCTTCAGATGGGCGTATCACCAAATCATACAGTGGGTTGATAGATTCCTTGCAGGTAGAAAAACAAAGGGTTTTAAGTACAAGATCATTGTCCGAATGGACAACGTTGCTTA
>JAMKCH010085136.1:0-42708 GCA_023653785.1 Ophioderma brevispina
TCCATTCTTGCGATTCTAACAGATACAATTGCCCAGTTAGCGGAGCGGCCGAGCCTTGAAAAGTGCTCTAGTTTTCGAGTTACCCCTCCCCACCGTACAACAAAACACAACCACCTTTATTTTGGGCTTTATTTGAAGGATAAATATATAAGATTTAAGAAAATGATGGTTGTGGTTGAAATATTTGGTGGCAGGGATGATTTCTATGCCGAAAAATGAAATTTGGGTGCAAGTTAAGCGAAATTATTATTGTTTATATTTTTTTAAGGTAAAAATATTACAATCTTATTTTTATGGTATCCTTTTTGTTATTGATATAGGTTTTATACATTGCATAAAGGGTTCAGGTAATACTCATTGTGGTGACATGTGATAAAAAGGATGCTTTTTCTAGGAAAAAAGGTGATTTTGGGGCTAAAATTCTAGACCCTTATATATTGTATAAAACAGAAATCTATCATATAAATGTCAAGATTGATAGTATTGCATGATGATTAAAATTTGGTTTGCTAATAAATTAATAAATCTTGATATTCTTAAGTTTTTAGCTCAAAAACGTGATTTTTTGACCCAAAAAACACCCCTGCCACCAAAGTTTTTGACCACAACCATCATTTTTTTAAATTATTTATTACTATCTTTCGAATAGAAGTGGTTGCGTTTTGTTGTACCGAGGGGAGGGGTTGTCGACAATTTTGCAGTCCAAACCGCTCCACTAAGTGTGTAACAGTCAGGCCGACCTATTTCAAGATACCAGGCCCTAACATGTTTACAAACATTGCTGTTAACTGGTCTATACAATGGATTGGAAACCTGGGCTTCGTAATTGAGGCACTGACGGCCATATTGGTCATCCAAAAAGAGCCCAGGCAGGTAGATAAGAGCCGGTCATTTATACAAAATTGTTCTCATTGAAATGTGGATAAGCGACATAACAGACTACAGAATCAAGCCAATTCAGTGAGTTCATTGTATTTACGCGTATGAGATGGCATGTCTCTAAAACGTGCACCCGGGATACAACTTCTGTTAAACAGGTGTCTATGGAATGCTATTGTGTTCGGTAGACCAAGGTGTCTGCCCGTTGCTCCATTCATCTAATATACAATTACTGTTGTGTAGCCAATCCATTGTATAGAGATCAGTGCACTGTAAAAAAAATACTGTAAATTTTACAGGAAAATCCTGGCAGCAATTCTGCCAACAAATTACCGTAAAAATTACAGTATACTGTAAAAATTAATTTAATCAAAACATATAGCCCTGGAGCTAGCACACATTTGTAACACATCTCAAGTACAAAAGGTTTGGGTGATTAAATATGTAGACAGCCTGGCAGGAACCCCTGAAACGCGATTCTTAAGTGCCGCAGGTGGTGCCTTAAGAGAGGGGGCAAAGACAAAGATTGTACAGGGGTCAAATTTTTAAATTGATCCAATCATGTTGAAAAGTATGCCATATTATGTGTCAAACCACAAGGATTCAGAAAAGGTATAGTTTGTAATATGTACAGCTTAAAGTTTCAGAGTTAGAGGCTAAAAACAGCAAAAATCAATAAAAAGGGTCAATTTCAGTTGTACAGGGGTCAAATTTTAAAATTGCTCCGATTTGGATAAAAATGGTGCAAATTATTGGTGGAGCTCATAGGATTAAAATAAGGAATAGTTTTGAGTGTCTCAAATGCTTCATTAAGAAAGTATAGGGGTAACAAGATCAAGCCCCATTGAATGCAATGGACGTTGACCTTCTGTGCCCCCTACACCGGAAACTAAGCATTTAAGACAGTTAAAACTATTCCTTAATTTAACCCTATCCACCAATAATTTGCACCATTTTGTATCCAAATCAGAGCAACTTTAAAATTTGACCCCTGTACAACTGAAATTGACCCTTATTGATTTTTGCTGTTTTTAGTCTATAACTCTGAAACTATACCTTTTCTGAATCCTTATGGTTAGACACATAACATGGTGTGCTTTTCAACCTGTTTGGATCAATTTAAAAATTTGACCCCTGTACAAACTTTGTTTTGGCCCTCTCTCCTTAAGGCACCATTTGCGGCACTTAAGAATCACGCTTCAGGGGTCCCTGTCAGTCTGTCAATATATTAATCACTCAAACCTTTGTACTTGGATGTGTTACAACTGTGTGCTAGCTCCGGGTTTAATATAAAAAACATATATTTGGTGAATTATTATCAGATTGTAAATATGTGGAGAAAAAAGCAACGGACTAACACCCTTTGTATGCATTCAACAATGTTTACGGTTGCATATAACTGTAAATTTAAAGTTTGTGTAAAAATATATGCATCAAACCGTAAAATATACATTAAATTTGAATGAAAACCTGTAAAAACCCTTTAATTTTACGGGATTTTTTGTGCATAATTGCTGACTAGTATTTTCCTGTAAAATTTACAAGTATTTTTTTTTTTTTTTTTTTCCCTGTCAATTTTAATACTTATCGTATACGTGAAAATTCATAATTGTGTATAATACTTTATTTTTTTCTTATGTGTTTTTGTGTTTTAAAAATTGATCATTCTAGGCCCTTCAACTGAAAATAAAATTTACAGTATTTTGCCTTCTATTTCAAATGTACAGTCAATCCTGTAAGTTTTTTTACACATTTTTACGTAAATTGCACTGTATTTTTTTTACAGTGGGTTACATGCGTCTGCGATAAAACTATAATATTACGCGAAACGCGACCTTTTTAAATGTCCCACGTTTTTCAAATGGATGGTTAGTGTTTAGCCAACTAAAACCTTGTTAATAATCACAATGAATCTAAAACTAACTCCCCTCTTTACATTTCTCAAATCACCGAGGTTTTAAAAAAAAGTGCTATTTTGAGGGTGTTTGCCAATAAAATTTCCTAAACCTACAATACGATGTCTGCCTGAGTGGACCAATTTATCTAAGGCGCCGTGTAACTGGTATAAAAAGATCTATGTAGGACATACGCAGAGTTAGTAATACCGCGTAAGTTACGCATGAGTTTTGGGAAAAACGGAGCAACAGAGAAAAAGTAACCATATAAATTAATACACCACTGTAAAGTGCATTTCGTTGGTTTCCGACAACGAAAAAAATATTTCAGAAAGGACACACACGAGTTATGGCCGATTGAATTTGTACACTTTTTCATTTTATATCCACGGTTTTGTTACGTTTTAAGCTGTCTTTAGACATAACTACAAACTCGTTCTTTGTTTAGGGTTTCTTTGTTTTTTGCAATGCGACAAAGGTAAGTTCTGATCTTGAAAGGTTTAGTTTCAATAAAAGGTTAGTTCAATTATTAGAAATTCCTCCAGGATATTCGTCTTTACTGCGCTGCCTGCCCTCCACTTTACTGCCTCTAAAATAAAGACATGAAGATGGGATGCAGTCTTGCGCGCTCTTTTCCATTTCAATTTGTATCGGACGCGGCCCTGTGTGAGCGCCCGGAGGACTCGCGGTAAGTTGCAAGGGGCAAACCTTGCGCTTCCTTCTGATGACTCACGTGACTCGGTACTCATTTCTTCTGCTAGTAATTTTATTACAACAGCCTTCCGCTCGTCGTTCAGATTACATCCCAACGTCATTACCCTGCCTATGGTATGTCCCATACGAAACTGCGATTATATGTGCTTTATAACTATTTAAACAGCTTTTTTCATTACATACTAATTTACATACCCTTTTCTCGTCTTCTCCTCACCACATACATACAGTGCACAATTTTAATAGACTTTAACCCCGTCTCCGAAGGGGGGGGGGGGTGGTTACACCCCCCCTCCCCTCAGGTTTTTTTCCCCGGCTTGCTAAAACCCCCTTTTTTGTGGCCAATTATTTAATGTTGATGTCATGCCATTTTCCGCTCCTTTTAATCCAAAAACAACATCCACCTGGGTATAGGACGATACTGGTATCCCAAAGTGATCGATGGGGGGGACCCCCCTCCGGACGAGAAGGTACCAACATGCCTAACACAAATCAGGAACATCACAGACACTTTGGATTTGGTCCCAATAGATCGCTATGGTCCTCCTCTTTCTTGATATCAAAATTAGTACCAACATGCCTACCTTACATCAACAATGGACGTCATAAGTTCCATGTCCATCAAAACGCCATTTCTAGACCCACACAGTGCAAAAATCAATTTTCGCCAAAAGGTTTAGGAAAATCAGATTTTCATGCGGTTTTTGACACTACTTGATGGAAATGACTAGTTTTATATAAGTACAACATTTTAGACTATATAATGTGTTTAGTCACTGAAATATTGCGAAATTCAATTTTCGCACCCTATATTCAGTATTGTTGTACTTTCTTCAACATATTACGTCATTGTGCACGTCATAAGGGATGTTAGTACCTTTTTTGGTACCAATGGAAGAAGAAACTCTAATCTATCCTTTGGTACCAAATTTAAGGCATCGGGTGTTCAGTACGAATCATCAGGGTGGGGTGGAACCACCCCCCCCCCCTTCGGCAATTTTGGTTACAAAAATGGCTCAGGTAGACGAGGGTTAATAATTTAAGTGTTTTCGTCAAGTAAATCGAAAATCGCAGCATGCCAGAAAAATATACCATACATGTGACACTATTGAGTGCATGCACGCATCACATACATCTTCTATCCCAATATTTTATGTATATAACAATATGTAGTTTTATGAATGTTCACTTCAGAAAATCACAAGACAAATCTCCTAAATGTATTATTTAAAGTCCCCAATTTGAATGTAAGGAGTTTATTTCTTAATACTCAGATTAAAATTTGGCCAGGGGGTCCCCTCTCTAGCACTGGCCGGCACCGTAATACAAACATATGACACCCAGGGTGCATATGTTTGCATTTACACACATGGAGTTTGATAATCTTACCACAACCGTACACTCTAATGTAATTAAACCATGGCACTGTGTGGTTCAAACCATAGCAGCCATGAGCGTCGAGTGGGACCTCGTCCCTCAAGCGTCTAGTGGGACCTCGTCCCTGAGCGTCGAGTGGGACCTCGTCCCTGAGCGTCGAGTGGGACTCGTCCCTGAAGCGTGAGTGGACCTCATCCTGAAGCCGAGTGGGAACCTCGTCCCTGAATTGTAGCGTGGGACCTCGTCCCTGAACGTAAAGTGGGGGACCTCGGCCCTGAAGCGTCGAGTGGGACTTCGTCCCTGAAGTGTAGGTGGGACCTCGTCCCTGAAGCGGAGAGTGGGACCTCGTCCCTTAAGCGTCGAGTGGGACCTCGTCCCTGAGCGTAGAGTGTGACCTCGTCCCTTAAGCGTCGAGTGGACCTCGTCCCTGAATCGTCGAGTGGGACCTTGTCCCTGAGCGCCAAGTGGGAACCTCGTCCCTGAAGCGAGGTGGATCTCGTCCCTGAAGCTTAGAGTGGGACCTCGTACCTAAGCGTCGGTGGGCCTCGTCCTGAAGCGGTCGAGTGGGACCTCGTCCCTGAAGGGGCGAGTGGGACCTCGTCCCTGAGCGTCGAGTGGGAACTTGTCCCTGAGGCGTCGAGTGGGACCTCGCCTGAGCGTAGAGTGGGATCTCGTCCCTGAGCGTAGAGGTGGGACCTAGTACCTGTCGTACGGTGGGAAGGCCGGCGGGGGGGGACCTCGTCCCTGAAGCGGGGAGTGGGACCTCGTCCCTAAAAGAGCGTCGAGTGGGCCTTGTCCTGAGCGTCGAGTGGACCTCGTCCCTGAATTGGCGAGTGGGACCTCGTCCCTGAACGGTCGAGTCAAGGTTTTTGAACCACAATGCCCTAGCTTACCTTAATAGCTGCAATACAATCATGGTTAATGCAAAATAATGACATCAACTTCGACTCCTCTTGTTCTTTGTTTTTAACTCACA
This sequence comes from Ophioderma brevispina, assembly GCA_023653785.1. Lineage (NCBI taxonomy): Eukaryota > Metazoa > Echinodermata > Ophiuroidea > Amphilepidida > Ophiodermatidae > Ophioderma > Ophioderma brevispina. The sequence goes on from JAMKCH010085136.1 coordinate 5,842, forward strand.
CCACCCCCTCGATTTAGCACATACTCCGCCATGATGTGAGTATCTGTTTTAGTTTTTACACTCACATCATCCCCGCGATCTAGCACATACTCGCCATGATGTGAGTAATCTCCACTTCTTAATTACCCATTTAACACTAACTCTAAAGGGGAGGCAATATGTACCCAGTATCTCAATCATCATATAATAAAAATCCATATGCCGTCTATTTCATAGGGGCAGTCATAAGTTATTCCCTATTAGAGCATGTGTCCTACTATCCCTACGGAACTGATAATTATTTAATGAATGTACTTTTCCGCAAAACCAAAACCAAACCTTTAATTAATTCACCAAATCACCATAATGCAAAAAGTGATCACTTTCTAAAACTGTTGCTTGCAAGGTAAAAGTTCTCATATGTCTTTTTAGAAGTTATTTTTAGTATTTATTTATTCACATATAATTCCAAAGCAAAAAAGAGATACTAACCACTTCCCCTATCATTTAGACGGAACAATAACCTGTCTTCACTATATAATATAATATTATTAACTGTACATGAATTTAACTTCTCCTAAACTAAACATTTAAAGAAATGTTTAACTATGTCTTCATCGCTTCTACCTTCATTACAAGTCTTCACATAATTACACACATCGTTATAATTATTCTCTACCTCTCCTAATTCTTTGGCAGTTCAGTGGCGCCATTGCATACTATGCAGTGAATGACCTAGAATTTACCATGAATTAATCCTTCATGAATTAAAAGAGAAAATTATTTAATCATGTCTTGAGTCGCTTCTACCTTCATTACAAGTCTTCACAAATAACAACACATCATTCATAATTATTCTCTACTCTCCTATCATTTGCAGTTCCATACAGTGAATGACCAAAAAGAAGTGTACATGAAATTAATCCTTCATGAATTAAAGGGAAAATTTTAATGATGTCTTGATCCGCTCCCCCTAAATTCAATTACAAGTTTAAATAATATCACTCAACCTTATAATTCTTTCCTATCTCTCCTAATTATAGCAGTTCAGTGCGCATTTGCAGTACCATACAGTGAATGACTTTGAATTTGCATAGTTACGTGAATAAATTAACAATGAAAAATCAAATAATAAAACAAAAAAACAAGTGCATTTTTTTCACAAAACAAATCTTTTATTTCCAAAAGTTACTAAATATATTCCCAATTTCATTAATCATAAATTTAAACTAGTCAATCAACATCATTACTGGAAAGATATGTCTCGCCAAAACATTCCAACAAGCCGACATGGGTTCCTATACTGCCGTATACAACAGCAGCATGTCAACAGCAAGCACCACGCAGACAATGAGCCGCTATACTGCGTACAATGTGTCACGAAGAACAACGACATCGTGTACGCGCCTCACACAATACTTGGCTACCATCTGTTGTACAGTGACATGTACAAAATGGCGCACTCGTGTAAAAACCTCTTTCTCTCTTCAAATTCGATTTTTAACGTGAGTTTGACACCAAAACACACACCACTACATCTCCCATCACTGCAGATATGGTATGCAATAACGATTTTTAGAATTTTTAAACCAAACAATGCAATTCAAGTGATTTTTCTTGAAGTGTAATGTCATTGACAGTAACAACATGCACATTGCGATCTACTTCTCGATTTTTCACGCTAATTTTTCGCAACTTTCACAATACCTATTTACATCAGCTAAACCTAACTCTTAAGTTGATATCGGTTTTCCCGGACGATTTCGGCAAATATCCCATCAATTTGAAATGGATCGGCATTCAATTCGTGCGAATCGAATGACCAGTCACAATCCCCTTTCAATTTAGCACTTACCAATCATTTTCCAAAACCCAGCATTTCCACGATAAAAATAAGTGTTACGATTTTTCGCGAATGTGCATTTCATTTAATGTATTGAAAATTCATTTTCGCGTGAATTCGAATGCACATCCAAGAAAGTTTTCCTTTTCATTTATAATTAATTCTATTTCGCTAAATGAACAATCAATTTCGCAGCGTATAAGGTTCGCTCAAGCACTGCAATTCCCCATTTTTTTACTTGTTAACAAAAGTTTTACTAAACTCGGGTGCCTCTGTCTTTTTGTCTTTTGAATCTTGAGTATTGTATAAAATAAGGTATAAAAAGCTTGTGCTTTTAAAAAAATCTTTCTTTTCTTTGCCCATCATTTGCCACGATAGTCATCACTAGTCAAAGTTTGTACTCTATGCGTTAACACATCACTCTCCTATCCATCATGGCTGCTATGGCGTACAGGCGAATTCCGAACATTGATAGAAATCGTCCAGATTGGGTGCTTTGAGGCTGAAGACGCAGATTATTTGGAGGTTGCTGATCGCATAGGTACCAAGCACTCGACAACCAGATCTATGCATTACCATATATCTGCAGATGGGCGCCTGGCAAGGAGGTCCAACAACCGGAAGGTTGACGACGAACTGAAGAGCAGGCTTCAGCATACCTAGAAACAACCCTTCTGCCATGCTCTGATGACTTTTGAGGTCAATTGCATGCACAACTGCGAGATGACCTCCCTACAAACCCTTTGTTGCAGCAGCACCATCAGATGCTGATGATCATCAAGTTCCAGAGGATGTACCTGCGGAATCCGTGAAGTCACCAGCCGTTTACCCATCTCGGCTGGATCATATTTGAAGAACCACAGTGTTTGGACACATAAGAGGAAGAACCTGACAAAGACGCGCAACGCATATTGGATGCACGAGTTTTTTTGCCCTTGGTCAGATGGTGTCATGCACATACGGTGTATATTGACGAGACAGGTATCCATATGGACCCGCCGGTCATGGTCGCCCTCCTCGTGGAGTTCCAGCGAGAACGTTTGTCCCTGGAACAGAGAAGGCTTATTGGACGAGAGAGGCAAACAGTCAACGTTACCCTTCATCGCCATTGCTGTGAGATGGAGTTAGTTGCGCACAAGATCAATCAGAGACTGTTTTACCAGCAGATACTTTCGATGTCGTTGTCCTGGCAACAACTGTCACAAATGTTGGTAGATGTTCCCCGCATCGATCAATATTTTTGATATACGACACGCCCCTTTCTCATATCCGAGCCTAACTACCCCCTAATGCCGGCAATATTACCAGCAAGATGTTGTCCCCCCTAACGCCACTTTCTCAACCCACCAGAAATTGCCAATTCCGTTTCAAGGCAGGAGTGAAGCGTATGCTGACTACCTCAATGGCAGCAGGAGATTTGGAGACCAAGCTGCACGAGCCAGCTGGCGTCAATCTCCAAGTCTGGAGATCTGATCTTCTCCAGGAGGTTGCTGTACTTAACGTTAGAGAAGTGACACCTGGCAAAGTGTCACAGCATGGCACACACACTCCCACCAATCGACCGACCAAACTTTGTCCCGAGATGCATTGTTCGCCAGAATATTGACGGTTAAGAAAACTAAAATGGAGACTATAAAGTAACAGGTAGAACTTGCTTAACCGTTAACACATCCCTTTTTAATTTATATAACACAAGAAAACCATGTTTCTCACAAATGTTCATGATAACACCAAATTATTGGAAACCCTGATAACACAAACTGAATTGTTTTGCACCACAGATTCTGTGTTAAAAAGGTTCCACTGTACAAATCAATAGTCAAAACCAACATACAAAACAAGTCAGAACTCCTGAAGTCCTTACATGTTTCATGACTTATATGATGTCCATTAACGAAATAAAAAGAAAAGCAAATAAAATCAAAAGAACAAGAACCAAAGACAGAAATATATAAAATAATTAAGGAATAGGAATTATATTATGCATATGCATGAATATGCATGTGTATATTTATGCATATTTATTATTTTTTTTTTTTTACATTTTTTAATGTTTATATAGGTAGGCGTATTATATATAATATAGTTGCAATAAAATAGCAAATAATCATCGGAGTCATTCCCAGTTTATTTTTGAAGGTTTCGGCTAAAAAGCCTTCATCAGCAAAACTACAACAGAAACATAAAGAGAGACAATGAAAAAATAATATAAAACTTATCACAAAGATCTTACACAATGTGAAGGATTCCCAATAGTGGGTGCGCAAACACCGCTATCATTCTAATGTGGACGATTAATGGTCCTCACGAACACCTAACACGGAAACAATGTGTCGAAAACACTAGCCGGATAACCATAACACGGAACGCATTATCGGCAACGCAGCACATAAAAATATTGTGAACGGCCATATTGCATATTACTTAAGATGCCGACGGGAACACTGTACATTTGAAATATGCAAAAAGAAAGCATAAATGAGCTAAATAGAGGAGAAAACTCAACCGAGAAACCGGTCCCCATCACGGAGCTTTTTAGCCGAATCGTCAAAAATAAAACTGTGGAATGCCCATCCGATTCTTATTGCAGTATTATTCTGCAACTTTTATTTTTAGGCGTAAATACTTGTTCATGGGTTCGTCCAGTACATCAATTCTATTGCCTATATAGATACTATATTATATATATATATATCTATTATATATAATATATATATATATATAATCTATAGTATATATAATATATATATAATATATATTATATATATATATATTATATATATATATATATCTATATATATATATATTGACGCCTTGCTGTGTTATTAAGATGTTAATAACTTTAGCATTTTGACAAAGCTCACATTTTGAGTTCTGAGCACTCTGGTATTCATACCCATGTGTGGCGTGATGGAATGGTCTGTGTCTTAACGGGTCATTGTTTCACTTCATTTGTGGATTGCATTTAGCTCTGTGCTGCACTGAATGAGAACACACAGAAGTTACAGAAACGGTACTGTTCCTGCAGATTGATATATATATATCATATATCTATATATCTTCTATACATAGCTCTACTCTCTCTATCTCTCTATATCTCTATATACTATCTATTATAATATGCCTACAATAACAGGCATGGTACTGTAGGCAAATAGGCCGATATACAAATGAATAATTTGGCTTACATAAAACCATATGGAATGGCCCCATGATTTGGATAACCATACATTAATATCAATATTTTTTGTGAAATTCACTTCAGTATTTTTCAGATTTTGAATAAGATAAATGACAAAGAATATTCAATTTGGTTCGTATCATAATGACAAAGATCGCTCCGAAATAGAGTGCACATTCCTGATAATTCGGTCCACGCATTTCGTCAAACAGAGTGCCTAATCACGTATTTGTAATCGGTTAAATGGATCACTATGTCCTTATGTTTCGACGATTGATAAATGAATCGAATGCTAGTTAGCGAATTTGAAAGTCGGATTCACATCGTATTAAAAATCAGCGCGAAATTGAATGGTGTATTACCAATTGATGTCATATTGATAATCGTCCTGGAAAACCGTATATTATAATGACAAAATTTATTATCCTGAAGCTATCCTGACATGAATTCATTAACTTTAATTACGAAAATACTGGACTTCAACTTTTCAAAGGTGTGGACGAGTAAATTTTTGAATTTCCACACACAATTTTCACACTATTTCTTCATAAATGTCTAACCTAAACGTCACAACCCTGATTATTCATGCTCTCAGCCTACAATATTTTTACATAAAAATGCATTTAATCTCAACTGGCCCGATCTCAAATGAGTCACAAAGCTTGAAAACAGCACAGATCGGAGCACTTGCCACACACCGTGTGTAGTTTTATAACAGCCAACTGACCTTTTTCCTTGCCCAGTGCCACGACCGCGTGGGTGATAGAAATCACGCTGGGCGCACGACGCGGCTTATTGGGCAAGTACATGACATGACTTTTCATAATTAGTATCTACGTAATGGAAATTAATTTGTAAGCATAGAGCTATGGATAACCATTTGAGACATTTTGTTTTGGGACAAAATAAAAAAACACTAAGAAAACAAGGCTAACTTCCAATCCGTTTCAGCATGATCGACTTGCGGAATCATTCCTTGTCCTCGATGCTTGCAACGGCAAACGGTTATTCTGTTAAGAGATCCCCAGATTTGCCTCCGCAGACTTCGCCCTATAGGCCCGTCAAGATGTAAGTGCTGCCTTAACCCAAAACCTAATGCAAAAGAATCATCTTCTCCAGATTGTATTGAGAAACCTTGTAAAACACATATAAAATTTTACCAAATCAAGGATTGGAATATATATTTTTTAAAGGGAGTAAGGTTTATACGGGGGTCAAATATGAAAAGGATCCAAACGCGTCCGAGAAGTATGCCACGTGTTCGTCACCTTTCCAGGATAAAAAAGTATAGTTTTTAGCCACTACTGCAGGCTCTAGTTCAATAGTTATAGTCAAAATAGGTTGAAAGTCACAATGGGGGTAAATTTTCATGATATCAGTTTGTTATCAAAATGGTGTTATCTCATGGTACAGGAGCCAAAATATGCTGGTTGCACAATCTATGATATTCTTTGCATATTTGGAACGCAACATGTGACTGGGGCTACGGTGTTTATGGTAGGTCACATAGTCATATCACTGTAATTCTTATATAGAACGTTCAAAAAGAATCTATTACATTAACTTTATGGACCATTAAAACAATGTTACACAGTCCGATCCAAATCGGACATTCTAAAATTTTTAACCCCAGGATGACCCTTGAACTGTTTAGTGCCTATTGTACTGCAACTACAACCAATAGATAGCTATTACCTTTTTACCCCTTAGGAGTAGCCCAAATAAATTGGTACATCATTTAAATCAATTCGAACATTCTAAATTTTACCCATGTACAAAATTTGCCCCTTATTTCAACCTTTCCTCTTGGTTGATTTTGGTAAACTTTTAATATATTATTTTTGGACATAGCACAGTATATAACACAATTGTTTCTTTGCAATTTGTTTGGCAAGCGAGAGGCCCCGGGTTCGAGACCGTGTATTTTCGTCTTATTTAGTTTGTGCTCGCCATTTCTCCGAGCTCTATATAACTATTTACCATTTACTTTCACGGTTGTATCAATTTTACTTGATGCCCTCGCGTGCATTGAATGAGTTTCGCTTCGTCATAGATTCTGCTTGCTAGAATCATGCATATAGGCCCTCCCATTCTCTAATACAAAAATATAATTCGGCCGCTTAACACTCTGAAATAAAGACTGAAATAAAGACTGAAAAACATTAGTGCTCTTTCACTGGTATCCACATTAACAAGTCCTCTTTGGCCCAGTGGTAGTTTCTCACGCCTAGAAAGCGCGAGGCTCCGGGTTTGAGACCATGTTTTTTCTACTCTTTATTTACAGACGGCCGTCAGCGTCTTGTTCTGTTTCTGATGCGTTCTTTCTTTCTAGTCAGGAGGAATTGTGGGCACAGGGTGGAAATGGATACAGACTTTTCTATTGATCGCTTTGTCAATGATGACCTAAGCTAATAATTTCTGAATGGTGTGCAAAATTTCGTGTCAGTGCATTTTCTAGAAATCGCAATATGGCCGCTATCACCCTCAACAATTCATTCAAATGGCCATTATTTTATGCATTAGATCCAGGTTTTAAAGCACCGGGAATCTTTTGGACGGGTATATTGACGTGATTGTGATCACACATTACACCAAATCCAATTGGCCACCCTTAAACCCAATAATGCCCCGAAATCATTCAGTTGACCATAATTCTCATCAGTATGTGTGATGGAGGCATAATTCTAGGCTCTGTATCCAGTAGGAACTCATATCTGACCTTCGATATGTGATAACATCTTACCGATCAAGATGGAAGCCATATTGCTGCCTTTGTAAGATCTTAAAACCTACGAATTGTCTATATTCATAATATATTGGCCGCATTTTGAATTTTAAGCATGTTGTCACAACAATAATACGCATACTAGTTATTAATGTCCCAAAGACAATAATCTCATACTTTAATTCTAAACTTTAATACTCATTTTGGGTGTTTTAATAAACAAATACAATACAGCTGTATCGTAATTTACAGGTTTCTAAAGAAGGTTAAAAAGGCAGGCCACATTGGCCTACCATCTACATTTTTGCATGTTACGAAACAAATTCCCGATAAGAATGTCAAATGGTCACTATCTTGATCCATGAACCCTTAATTTATACCTTTATATAAGAATTCGTTGATGGTAAACTACTAATATAATACACATAAATGTAGGTTTTTTACTATTTTTTAAAGCGGCTGTATTGGCTGCCATCTTGAATTTTAAAAATGTCCATTACAAAGAAATGCCAGTTAAGGCTTTCGGGTGATCAATACCTGTATTCATAATGTAACGCGATGAAGCATGATAAAGCCACTGGAATCAAGCCTCTAACCTGCAAAATGTTCAGAACACTTGAAAACGATGACTCACTCCCTGATACGTTGTAAATGCATTCCTAGAGGTTGTTAAAGTAACACTTGTAGAGTATGACTCAGTTTGTAACAAATTTTGTACACCTGCAGAACACGTTTTAAGGTGTTTAGTATGTATTCAAGTAGCGTAATAGGTAATATTGAGAGCTAAGGATCATTTTAATGATTCCAGAGATAGCATATTTGCTTTTGGAGCCGCCATATTGGATTTTTGTGGCAATGTAATGATAAAATTACATTACACACTTTCTCGTGCTTAAACACCGGAGTACCGAGAGGATACGTTGTCGCGTCGAAATACTAAGGGATTTTTAGTGTTGTTGGCCTGTTAGCAGACATATTGGATTCTTCAAAAATGGCACTGTAACAATTTTGCACACCCGCCAAAAATTATTGGCTTAGGTCCTAATAACTAAAATCTATCAATAGAAAAAGTTTGTACTCCATTTCCATCCTTCCGGCTGTGTGCCTAGACCTTTCCACCTGACTATTCTTCTTCTGGCAACACTTCAATTGCCCTACTCAGTCAGTGGTTTGACGTCTTGTACTAGACTTACATCAAATGACCGCTGACTTGGACCATTTATGTCTATGACATTTGACCCCTGTCTGACCTTTGACCTGGCACAGGCGTCATATTTAATTTTTTTGTATCCCAAATTATCTTCTTCTACAGCATTACGCCGATCTCAACCAACTGTTTCAGAGGAACCAACTGACCCTTGCTCATATAGTGGTGTTCAGGGATAAGGAGTCAAAGGTCATTTAATGGGGTCACTTCCGGTTTGAAAGCCACAATTTGAAAAATATTCAAAAATTGCTGTCCTTCCAAATTACGTAGCAGAGTGACCTTATTAGAGCACATGTATTGTTACTATCCAGGTTCTTCGGGTTGTCCACATTTTCCAGGATCAAAGGTCATTAAGGGGTCACTTCCGTCAAAAATAAAAATATTCGCAAAATTTTCAAATTTTTTTTATCGCAAACCCAACAAAGTACAGTGACCCTAACTTGCAAGATATGCCATTCATGTTACAATGGTGTATGCAGTTATTTTTATTTGGAGTCACAGTCATTTAAGGTCATTTCCGGTTTTAAGGTCACTAATTTTTAAGACTTTTTTTATTTTTTTTATTTTTTGCTTTGTTTTATTTGCATTGGAACAATGCCTTTTTTGTTGTGTACCTCGAGGTTTTTTTAACCATGACAAAGGTCATTAGGGGTCAAAAGTGTCATTTTGCCAAAATAAATCTAAAATAAGACCAAATTGATTTTATCATCCTATAGAGGACAGATAAAGCCGTTATTACTACAGTTTATGTCACATTTATGTAGAAGAGTTTATGCTAGTCTCGACCCCAAAGGTCAAAGTTCAAGGTCAAACTACAACAGCTCCTATTGGGGACGAAATTTGACAGGAATTATCCTCGGGATATCGTAAATCCGCAAATTACAGGTGACCCTATTCGTGACCCCAGGGTCACGTGTTATAGAGGTGCAAGGTCAACAGGCGTCAATTGTTATTTTTTATTTACAAATATCTTCTTCTACAGCATTACGTCCAATATCAACCAAACTGGTTCGAAGGAACCCCTGCACTGCTTCATATAGGGTGTTCATGGATAAGGAGTCAAAGGTCCTTAAGGGGGTCATTTCCGGTTTTTAAAGCCAAAAAATTAGTGAAATATTCAAAAATCGCTGCCTTACAATTACGTAACATAGTGTCGTCATTAGAGCACATGTATTTTTACCAGGCCGGGTCTTTCGAGGTTGTCCCCCAGAATTTCAGGATCAAAGGTCATTAAGGGATCACTTCCGTCAAAAACCAAAAATATTCCAAAATATTCAAAAAATTTTTATCTCAAACCCAACAATAGTACAGTGACTTAACGTGTCGATATAAATTTATTACCTGGTTGTATGCAAGGTATTTTATATTTTGGAGTCACAGGTCATTTAAGGTCATTTCCGTTTTAAGGTAAATAATTTTCAAGAATTTTGTTATCTCCAGAACTCAGCATAGTATACTTGCATTGTTATTTGCATTGGACCCATGCATTTTTTTGTTGTGTACCGAGTTTTTTATACCGTGATCAAAGGTCATTAAGAGGTCAAAGGTCAATTTGCCAAAAAATGTCTAAAAATTATACCACTTGGCATATATCTCACTATAAAGACAATAAAGCGTGTTTATTGCTGCCGTGATGTTCACTATAATGGTAAAAGAAGTCTCTGATAGTCTCGACCCCAAGGTCAAAGTTCAAGGTCAAGGTCAAAATCTAACAACAAGGCTGCGATTGAGCTTACATTTGTCATGGATAATCCTCGTGGCATCATAAATACAGAACAAGTACAGTTTGACCCCATCCGTGACCCAGGGGTAACGTTATCGGGTCAAAAGCATTCCCGACATGCTTGGATTGCGTTAAAACTCATAGTATGATCCTTGTAAAGTTTGTTAACACGTAAAATAACATTTTAATGACATTTGTGCTGTTTTGGTGAAAGTTCCGGGGTCAAAGGTCAAGTCCCTAAGTGGGTCATTAAGGGGATCACATCCATTCCCAATACGGCCGTCTTGTAAATAGATCTGTTCCCAGTCTAGTTAGTTTCTGTGCTCGCCAGTTTCTCCGAGCTTATATAATATTTACCATTTGTTTTGGGTCACATCATAAAATTACTGGACTGATATAGGGAACATTAAAAGAGTGAAGTGTATGCACAGGAACAGCCAGCACACTTGCCAGAACTTCGTAAACATTTTGGTCAGACTCTTTGCAAGGTCATATGGGCCTACCGCAAGGACAACCCTGCCGTCTGACAGGTCTGCCGACTCCCAGGTGCTAAGTCCTATGACTTCACACATGGCATAGCCGAGTCTCCAGCTGGAAATGCACCGCGGGACTCATGATTTTTAACTGACTTTAATTCAGCGTGTGTTTACTTCAAGACCTCAAAGAAGTTTTGAAAGTAGAGGTGTACTCTGTTCAGTTTTTTTGAATTTGAAAAATTAATCTTTGCATGTCGGCGTCCGCTCTATGAGATTTGGTCCGAAACTATGCCCCAGGATCATATGCTCCCGGACCATATAATGGTCCGGGAGCATATGTTCCTGGAGCAAAATGACCTCCCCTTGACTCTGCCTTGCACTCCACTGGGGTTTTTGAGTAGTGCATCTACCTCATGGTGTCCTGTCCATGTTTTAGACGGTCTGTTGCATGGCCTAGCCTGGGCTGGCTAGCGATCTTAGGTTGATTTGCCTGCAGTCAGCTGTCCCACCTGTTGGTGGTCTACCTCTGGTCGTTTCCCCTTTATTTTGATTCAAAGCAAGCCTTGGAGGCGCGATGCTGGCATTCTTTGAACATGGCCAAAGTAGCGTAGCCTCTTCTGTCAAGGACGTTATTTCAACACCTAGGGTTTTCCAGATGGTTGTGTTTCGGATTCTGTCTCTGCGTATTACTACCCTTATTTTCTAAGGCGCATCATTTCGAAAGTGAGCAATCGGTTTGTCTTTCTTTCTTAATTGCCCAAGTCTAGCTTCATGTAGAAAAAGATTGAGAGGACAAAGACCTTATAGAGTAATCTTGGTGTTGATATGTCATGTCCATGCTTTGTAACTTTTGAAAACCCTCCAGTGCCTTGGCCAGTCGGTGCTTGATATCCTTCAGAGCAGCACATCCTGTCATTTTTCATCCTCTATGCAAACAAACTTTTTCTACATGAGGCAGGAGGCGTTTTCCATCAATGTTGATATTCTGATACATATCCAATTGAAAAATAGAAATGTTATATTATGGGTGATTATAACCTTGACTTGTTGTCACACAACACCGATTCTAAAAGGAGAGATTTTATCATTGTTTTATCACATGATTTATCCCCTGCATTGACCGTCCAACCAGGATAGGCCAAACAAATATGGTCAAATGACTGCAACTCTTATTGACAACAGTTTAACCAATGACTACAACAACTCAATCTAAGTTCAGGGTTATTATCATAGACCTCTCCGATCATTACCCATCTTTATTACTCAACAAAAACCATAGGCCTAATAATCAACCATCTACACCGTTAACTAGGGTGTCACGTCAACTAAAGCCAAATAAATCAAAGGTCTGAAAATGCAGCTCTCCCTTATTGACTGCAATATGTAAAAGACAATCCCGATTTCCGAAGTAGCCTACAATGAATTTAACAATAAATTACAGAACTCTTCAATATTCACGGCCTGTTCAAACAACATTAGTTCTGACTGCAATCACTAAAAAACCTTGGATTCGAAAGGACTAATACAATCAATTAAAACAAAGGATAAATTGGAAAAACCTTCATCGCTAAACCGACACTAACAATAAACTGGACTATAATAATTACCGCAATCAAAATTAATCTTTTACTTCGACTCAGTAAAAAAATCATACATATAACTAATAAAATTGAAAATAATTAAAACAACCTAAAAAAGTGTGGCAAGTGCTTAACAATCTACTTAGTCGCAATAAGAAATCTAAGTTACCCGTTTTTCTATAAAAACGGGGAAAAGTGGAAAAGTTAACCGATGCTAAGGTCATTGAAAGGGGAACTTCAACACTTTTTTTGCTAACATTGGTAAAACTCTTGTTGATAAAATCTCAGACCCGCCAGTGATTATACACCACCTTATCATCTTTTAAGAATCCAAAAAGCATGTTTATTTAATCACGTCTGCTGCTGGAAATTGACAAAAATATCATTCAAAGGTGAAACAGCAACAGCAGTGCCGCTGATGGCCAGTAACAATCTTCTTAAGCAGATTATTCCTACGATCAATGATGTTCTTGCCCACATTTTAATAACTCTTTCTCATCAGGCATTGTCCCATCCTTATTGAAAAAGGCTTATGTTATACATGTATTTAAAAACTGGAGATAGCACGATTTAACAAATTACAGACCGATGTCCAATCCTTTCCAGCTATCTCCAAATCCTTGAAACGATTGTGTACATCGTATTTGACTTCATAACCCCGTCAGAATTATACGAACATCCCACAATTTGCTTAGGCTGTTTAAGCGTCGACATACATGGCATCCAAACGAGCTTTACTGCACTAGCCACACACTTGACCAGAAAATTCATACCATAGGGCATTTTCTTGATCTAGTAAAGCCTTTGATACCATAATCATGAGATTTACTTCATAAACTGAATATTTATCGTATCCAGAGGCCTGCCAACAGTGATAAACAATACCTCTCTGCGGAAGGAAACAAAGGATTTCATTTAACAAAATATATCTGAAACCAGAAAATGTCACATGTGGAGTTCCACAGGGGTCTATTCTGGGACCCCTATTATTTCTTATATATTTAATGACCTCCCATCATGCTCAAAATACCCCACTTTTATTTTTATTTGCGGCGACACAAACATTTTATTTTCACACAGACTCTAAAAATTGGAAACATTATAAACACTGAATTAATGAGCATTTCAATTGGTTTAAACTAAATAAGTTATCTCTCAACATAAAAAACTAATTACATCATATTTAAAAATAAGCACAGTAAAAAACAAGACATTACGCCCAAGCTTTAAAGATAATACTCTAATTCAGCAAGTAGATACTACTAAGTCTAGGCATACTTTTGATCCACAATTTATCATGATTCTCAAAACAGCTGTCTAAATAGTGTCTAAATACAATGGGATAATACGTAAGGTTCGACCATCTCCCACCTGCGTCATTTTGAAAACATTGTACAATTCTCTTGTTCTACCTTTTCTTATGGGGCAATGATCTGGGGGGGGGGGGGGGCCGCTTCCAAAATGCCATCGTGGACTTCGCTCTTTTTACTTCAAAAAAAGAATTATAGACATGCACTAACTCTATGTGGCTGCTCATACTGACCCTTTTTCATCACTTCCAAAACTCTGAAGATATGTATCTACAAAAACTACGCTTGAATCTTTTATGTCCGATTCATCATGGATTCTCCTCCATACGGACCTATTCTGACGCCTTTTTTAACATTGACACGCCCTCTCATTCACTATAATTACAAGATATGGCAAATAAGACTTTTTCATCAAGAAAACAAACACTTGTTTTGCCAGGAACACCCCTAGATCTCAAGGCCATCTAATTGGAAAAACCTACCTGCACACCTTAAAAATTTCTCCGTCCTTTGCCATCATTAAAACTAACTTAAAAAATACATCATTCAGTTTCTATAACAATGAACTCTTCAATAACGGCATTTCTTGCATTCAACTTTGGCTTATTTCTTGAAAATGAGGAAAATATACAGTCGGTCTGTTCTGTTTGTTTGTTCGTTCCTGTCTAGTCATTTGTCGGTATAGTTGTACAACATTGTCATTTGTCCTGTTTTTCATTTGTGATTATAAATATGTACACGTGTTTATTGTGTTTTAAATCCAGGACCATTTCCAATTGTACTAGGCTTATAATGTTCAATTATTATTAATATTACATTTAAGTGCAATTCACATGTCTTTTGTATTTTTGTAATTTCATATTATTAATTGTGTTCCTGTAAAGTTTGTATATACAAGGCTATGTTTGTACCTTGGGAATTCAAGGGCACTGCAACTCCATGCTATGCTTGTAGCAGTGTCCACACATCAATCACCAGTATTGCTTATCGTTGATAATTCTATTGTAATGGTAATGATATTTGTTGAGATGAAATATAAATTTGATTGATTTGGATTTAAGAGGGATGTTCTCTTTGCTGATTGCCTGTATTCTGTTTTTGCGATGTTATTTTCAGTCCCAAGGCAGAGAGCTCTTTTTGTGGCAGTAGGTTACCAGTGTGGGAGATCTTCACTATACGCAATAGGCTATATCGTCCGCAAATCTTAGGTTGTTCACAACATGCAATGGGTGTCAACGGCCTATTCTAATGGCATGCAGGGACACAGGTATAACTGCTCCGGCAATATGTTGTAGGCCTATAGCTGCGGTGAAATTACTAGACAAGGTGGTAAACCATTCTTTCAGTTCCCCAGTTACCATCCAGACACTAACAGATTTCTTGTAGAGGGCTGCCGGAGGCGGGTGATTTTCGACGGGGGAAGCTAGATGCTTTCCAAAAGGCAGGTGTGCCAGACGGAGTCGAAGACCTTTCAAAATCAATAGCAGCAGAACATGCGCTTCTTACCTTTTTTAAAAATGTTTTCGTATGAGTGCAAAGAGCTGTTCTATGGTTGAGGCCTGGTCTATATCCCGCCTGAGAATCTGAGAGGATTTCCTCAATTCCTTTTCATGATGCATCGTTGTAGGATCAGGGTATTTTCCCGGTGGGCTCACCCAACCGGCACCACTGACCGCATGATCGTTACCAAGCTTTTACCAAAAACGCGGACAAATATGGCACGCCATGGTGGTTAATGACAATGGTTCCCCATCGTATGGTGGTTCTATCCCATTGGATATGTATTTGTGATACATGATTGGACGCAAAAACTGTATTACAACAGGGGTTCAAATCTATGTTCGCTCTCGCGTGCCATATTTGTCCGCGATTTTGGTAACGATCATTACGGTCAGTATCACAGATTGAGTGAGCCCACCGGGGGTATTTTACCTGCATTCTTTTTCTTGTAGATTGGGGTAATAATAGCCTTTCACCAGTCCTCCGGAAAGGTTTCTGTGTCCCATATTTTGATACACAACTTGTGCAAGATGTCTATACCTTTAATGCCTAACTTTCAACATCTTGCTTCTTGCGTGGAAAGTACATAAACCTGAAATATAAAAGATCGTAACTTTTAATGAAACATTTGCAATTTACCATTTCTCTCTGCTCCAAAACACTCAAAGGATTTTAAGCTTACTTTTTTCTTCTATTTTTTTAAAACACAGCCTGAGATAATACAAGTAAATGCAAAACACACTGGAGATCTGTAAAAAGTCATCTATGGTATTTATTTGACTATGTTACCAGCAAGTTCTAAAGACACAATACTGAAGGGTAATTTGATGCCATGCAATCTGGTTATTTGCATCAATTTTTTTAAAAAAACTTTGCAACTGAATTATAAAACTCTGTTGAACAAAAACATATTCAGCAATATATCCTACTTTAAACAAAGACACTGACCAAACAAAACCAACCTTAATCCTCATTCATCTCAAACTGGGATCACAAATACACTCTAACAATATTTACTCAATGTTTATCAAAAAGTAATAATCCTTTGTTGACAGTGGCAGCTCCAGAATCAGAAAATCAGGGGCACAAGGAAGAGTTAAATACTGCAAGTTATCGGCAAATAGGTTTATTCATGCAGAACTCTTTATTGAAGTAGGATTTTGTTGTATCAAGTAGACCAGTATAGACAAAATTCCTAGCTGAAATACATGTGTAAAGAGTTATGTGAAGCAGTTCAACGTATTGTTGATATCTAAACCTAAGGCAAAGCTGAATTTTTACTCAACAATGTCTAAGGTTCACACAACTTTGACTAAGATTTACTCAACAAAAGGTTGTTTCCTTTTTAATTAACATTGAGCACTATATTTTAGAGTGCCATTTTCTGAAAATGGACTACACTTTTAGGACATCTTTAACATGTTTTCTCTACTTGAACAGTCGTATCCTACCAAATTTGTTGAGCATCAGTCAGTGTCAATGAGTTACAATGGATCAATTACATTTCTTTTGCCTAACCCACTACCTTACATCCATCCATCTACCAATCTAACCATCCACAAATATGTGATGCGATCTGGGAAAACCCGCCACATTGTGCAAAATTTATATTTTGAGTTTTGACTATCATTGCAAAGTTTGAAATATAAAGTTTCCATAACTTTTTACTTATTTCTTCTATGATACACATATCAAAAGTTATGCCTTATACAATCTGACAAAAAATAAAGTACAACATAACAGATTTTAAGGTATTTTCTGTATTTTCTCAAAACTGTCCTGTCCGACATGTGGCGGGTTTTCCCAGATCACATCACATATAAGCACACACGACATAATGTGGGGCAGGGGAATTGCACAAGAAAATTCAATACTTTCCACACGCCTCTTATTATATTATTGAAAACAATACCATGAAATTGCACATAAGTTTTAAAAATATAGGGAGCTGGAAAAGAGGCCAAGATGTTGGAAATAGAATGACACTGTGTGTCTTACAACTAAATTGAATGCATGAAGTTGTAGAAAGAAACTGGAATACGGGAAAAGGATGTCTACAGTATGTCCAATATGTGAGAAGAGGAAGCATGAATAAATTAAATAGAACAAAAGGAAAATGTTTTAATCCATTTCAGGAAATTATAAACAAATTATTAGAGCTGGTATCGGTTTGTGTTTTCTTTGTCAACATGTTGGTAAATCATAAAACCCGATGGCGACAATTGTTGACAATCAATCTTTTGAATGCCATTTCTCAATTTTGTTTTTAATATACTTTATGTAGCACACATTGAGCACTTGTATGGAAAACAAACTACCTCACTTTGACCCTTTCAACTCCACACTTTACTAGCCCAGGCCCATTGGGAGGTTAGTTGAACTATTTCTACGCAAAAGTGGACCAACTTCTGGAGGTCATTGGGCTATTCATTAATGTTATATTTAACAAAACTATTTTCACAGATTTGTTAGAATTCCTTATTGAAAGAGGTTACTTAAAGTAAAAAGTATGGTTTAAATTCAAGATTCCATAAAGTCAATAGGCAGTTGGAATTACAATTATTTTGATTGCTGGAATAGGCTGGTTACAAAAGTGATAAGGCTCCTCCATGAATATTTGTTGTCGACAAATTTCCATGGTTGTCGCCATGCCAGGAGAAGTGCATTGTCGCCAACCTTGTCGACAACAGCCTTGTCGATACCAGCCCTACAAATTATATTACCTCAAGTGCCCATTATTTAGAACTAGGCAGTCCCCGTGTTTCGCGATCACCTGGGTTTCGCGATCACCTGGCTTGAATGACCTGGCATCAACAATTGACCCCACCAAGTTTCATGTCCATACACCAACGTTTACTCCATTTGACCTCCTTTGACTTTTAATGACCCCGATGACCTTTGATCCCCTAACCAATACAAACTCTGTCTTCGTTCGGTCAAGGGGCACCCACCCACCAAGTTTCAGGACCGTGTGACCCTCGGTCTCCGAGAAAATAGACGCGGTCAGACAGACACACCCGCAGACAGACAGACCACCGGTATTAATATATAGATGCCGCACTGTGGTTGGTTAGTTTCCATTAATCTGTAATAATGGACCATGAACAAGTTTGAATCACAATACAGCAAGCCGCCTTTAGTTAATGTATTACACATTTGTCTGTGCACTATTTTCAGCATACAGAGTCCTTCATGCTATGGATATGCTTGCAAGCACCAGTAACATTCAATATTTGTATTGAAAGGTTAACTTTTCTTAACATGATTAGAAAGTGTGTGAAGTATGGAGTCAATGTATCTTCAGTCAGAAAAACTGTCAAATATTGGGGTCGACTGTGCCTCACCCATTTAAGTGTTTCCAACCTTGATACGTCATTAACCCGTGTATGAAATGGCACTTTTATAACCATTGTACAGGAATAATCAGAAAACACAAAAAGAACCAAGCACATTTCATCAGTTTGAGGAATTACTTTTTAAAAATGTACTTAAAAGTTGGGTAACCCAATGAACAACCCCCTTACTTCTTACTACTGGCTTGATGTTATTCGTGATACCTTCTTATTTTCTCTTTACAATAGACTTCAAGCTATATGAAAATGGGAAAATATCTCCACCTTTAGCACGTTTTCATTACACATTTTTTACTGCAATCAAAGATTAAATGAGCACATCAAAATGAACTTTTCTGTGCAGCAAAACACCTATCTATACCCCACTTCTCTACCTTTATAAAGTGACACCACAAGAGATCTGGTGGCACCACAACAACATTTTCACACATATCGTCGCCCACATCACATACTGTTGTATTTTGCAAAACACGTTTTCGAGAAAATCGCAATTCAAAATCTACCGCGACATTTCATGTCTATACGGTTAAAACGAAGCATAAAGAAACATCTAGACTTTACTGTTTTGAAGAAAACACTTTAATGTCGAATATAAACCATAAACGCAACTTAAAACTACAATTATATTACCTTAATTAGGCTACAAAGTTATGTCTGTATGTGAAATCACAAATAACGTACACTGCAAAATACAACGCATATCACGCCGTTATTTTTTCAATGTACGTAAAATAGATCACTTTGTGAAAAGCCTGTTTACGAAAGAACAATGGAAATTTTATACGTCAAAATAGATCTGTATGTGAAATCGTTTATTTTGCGATCGGCAAAATAGAACGCTATATCAAACACGTGTAAATGAATGGCAAATTTATAATACGACAGTATGTGAAATACGGATATGATGATTTTGAGGAAAATGACAAAAACCTATAATTATAAACTAATTAATTAGACACCCTTACATATTGAAACTTTGTGGATGGCAAGAACTCGATGACCTAAGTAATTACGCGAAATTTCACAAAAACCTCAAAAATGTGAAATACGACAGTATGTGATGCGAGGGACGATATGCACCAAGACAGCATATTGAGATGCATGCATAAAAGCTGTGTCAAGGTTATGACAGCAATGTACACAGGTAGAAAAATGAAACAAAGATTCCAACTGCTGTATTTCATTAACTTTTAATGTTATCTGTTCGTTACCAAACTAAATTCAAAACATGATAACATATGAGTTGTTTCTGTGTTTTATTTAAGGCCAAAAATATATTCTTTTTAATGAGGGATATAATAAAAATGGTTTGTCCATTACATTTTGAAACCCTCAAATCTTTCATACATGTTTTTCCTTTAGAAAGCTTGAAACATTACAAATAAATGAGCACTTTATAAATCTGTAAAAAGGAAATATTTATTTCAACCTTCTGTGGGTAGGGTACTCAATTGGCCATTTGATGTAAAACATATGGATCAAATCTTCTAAAGTTAACAAAATTTCTGCAATTTCACTTTCAAATCCTGTTGAACAAAAAAATGAAGTGGAGACACTGACCAGTATCAAGATGAAGTGCAACCTGGAACAACTATGTTCCAGTAATTGCAGTAATGGCATTCTTATTAGGCTTAACAGGGGAACATGAATTTCAAATAAAACAGCCCATTAGGTAACTACATTTGAAATCCACACCCCTGTAGAAGACCTATAATTTCAAGTCTTCCACAAGTATGTGGAAGGCTTATCAAGTCTTCCACAATGAAGTGGAAGACTTATTAAGACTTCCACAAAGACTACAAATAGAACAGCCCATGAGGTAACTGCATTAGAAATCCACACCCCTGTGTAAGGCTTATAATTTCAAGTCTTCCACAAGGAAGTGGAAGGCTTATCAAGTCTTCCACAAGGAAGTGGAAGGCTTATCAAGTCTTCCACAAGGAAGTGGAAGGCTTATCAAGTCTTCCACATTGAAGTGGAAACCTTGAAAATTGAAGTCTTCCACAAGGACTACAAATAGAACAGCCCATGAGGTAACTGCTTTTAAAATTCACGCCCCTGAGGAAGACTTATAATTTGTGACCTGCTCCCACAAAACCCGGATAAACACTATGAGTTACAATATGCTCATCCACCAAGGACACAGTTCAGTGGTTGTACTTGTACATGCATTGACATGAACTGACCTTGTATGATCTAAATATCATATATCATACCCAAAAACCAGGGGTGTATTTTCTAAATACATTGAAATGAAAGCTACTGACCTGTGCCAAATGAATTGAGATTTTACTAGCTCATAGTGAAAGTAGGGAAATTGTTCATTTTAAGATATGTACAGATTTTTAAATGCTGATAAAACAAACTTTAAAATGATGTATCACATGTAAATATTGTACTTCCTTTTTTTATCAAAAATCATAATTTGCCTTGAATATTCTTTTGTTTTCTATTGATTTTATCCAAGTTCATTTTGCTTTTTCTCTTTAAGTGATCTGGCGACTTTGTCCGGGTTTTGTGGGAGCAGGTCACATTTAAGTCTTCCACAATGTAGTGGAAGACTTATTAAGCTTTCCACAATGAAGTGGAAGATAACAAGTCTTCCACAAGGAAATGAAAGACTTAAGTCTTCCACAAAGATTACAAATAGAACAGCACATTAGGTAACTGCATTTGAAATCCACACCCCTGTGGAAGGCTTATAATTTAAGTCTTCCACAACGAAGTGCAAACAAAGTCTTCCACAAGGATTACAAGTACAACAAGCCATTATAGGTAACCGCACTTGTAATCCATGCCCCTGTAAGCCCTCCAAAAGATAGTGGAAGACTTACGTGTGGAAGACTACTTCCACACTGAAGTGGAAAATTTATTAAGTCTTCCACAAGGACTACAAATAGAACAGCCCATGAGGTAACTGTATTTGAAATCCATGCCCCTGCTTCCACAAGGTAGTGGAAGACTTATTAAGCTTATTAAGCTTTCCACAATGAAGTGGAAGACTTCCACAAGGAAGTGAAAGACTTATTAATCTTCCACAAAGATTACTAACAGCACATTAGGTAACTGCATTTGAAATCCACATCTCTGTGCAAGGCTTATAATTTAAGTCTTCCACAATGAAGTGGAAGGCTTATTAAGTCTTCCACAAGGAAGTGGAAGGTTTTATCAAGTCTTCCACAATGAAGTGGAAGACTTATTAAGTCTTCCACTTCTTCCACAATGAAGTGGAAGGCTTATTAAGTCTTCCACAAGGTAGTGGAAGTCATATTAAGCTTTCCACAATGAAGTGAAAATGAAGGAAATGAAAGACTTAAGTCTGCCACAAAGATTACAAATAGAACAGCACATTAGGTAACTGCATTTGAAATCCACACCCCTGTGGAAGGCTTATAATTTAAGTCTTCCACAATGAAGTGCAAACAAAGTCTTCCACAAGGATTACAAGTACAACAAGCCATTATAGGTAACTGCACTTGAAATCCGTGCCCCTGTAAGCCCTCCAAAAGATAGTGGAAGACTTACGTGTGGAAGACTACTTCCACACTGAAGTGGAAAATTTATTAAGTCTTCCACAAGGACTACAAATAGAACAGCCCATGAGGTAACTGTATTTGAAATCCATGCCCCTGCTTCCACAAGGTAGTGGAAGACTTATTAAGCTTATTAAGCTTTCCACAATGAAGTGGAAGACTTCCACAAGGAAGTGAAAGACTTATTAATCTTCCACAAAGATTACTAACAGCACATTAGGTAACTGCATTTGAAATCCACATCTCTGTGCAAGGCTTATAATTTAAGTCTTCCACAATGAAGTGGAAGGCTTATTAAGTCTTCCACAAGGAAGTGGAAGGTTTATCAAGTCTTCCACAATGAAGTGGAAGACTTATTAAGTCTTCCACTTCTTCCACAATGAAGTGGAAGGCTTATTAAGTCTTCCACAAGGTAGTGGAAGTCATATTAAGCTTTCCACAATGAAGTGAAAATGAAGGAAATGAAAGACTTAAGTCTGCCACAAAGATTACAAATAGAACAGCACATTAGGTAACTGCATTTGAAATCCACACCCCTGTGGAAGGCTTATAATTTAAGTCTTCCACAATGAAGTGCAAACAAAGTCTTCCACAAGGATTACAAGTACAACAAGCCATTATAGGTAACTGCACTTGAAATCCGTGCCCCTGTAAGCCCTCCAAAAGATAGTGGAAGACTTAAGTCTTCCACAATGAAGTGAAAAAACTTATTAGTCTTCCACAAGGATTACAAATAGAACAGCCCATGAGGTAACTGCATTTGAAATCCATGCCCCCGAGGAACACTTATAATTTATGCCTTCCACAAGGTAGTGGAATACAAAGTCTTCCACAAGGTAGTGGAAGACCTATTACGCATTCCACAATGAAGTGGAAGACTTCCACAAGGAAGTGGAAGACTTCCACAAGGAAGTGAAAGACTTGTTAAATTAAGTCTTCCACAAAGATTACAAATTGAACACCACATTAGGTAACTGCATTTGAAATCCACATCCCTGTGGGAAGGCTTATAATTTAAGTCTTCCACAATGAAGTGCAAACAAAGTCTTCCACAAGGATTACAAGCACAAGCCTTTATAGGTAACAGCACTTGAAATCCACACCCCTGAAGAAGACATAAAAGTCCTCCAAAAGATAGTGGAAGACTTAAGTCTTCCACAATGAAGTGGAAGACTTTTAAGTCTTCCACATGGTGAGTATGGATTACAAATAGAACAGCCCATTGGGTAACTACATTTGAAATTCACGTCCCTTCTGTGAGCTCTTCTGTGGAATACCCCAATTAAAGGAATATCCCAAAGAAATTGATAGCCTACAAGAAGGCAAGCAAAAAAAAGGCAATTCTACATACCAGCTATTCCTGGTATACATAAAACATCATGATTAAAGAAGGGATACATATTCAAATGATTTTTAAATTTTTTCTGTCTTAACCTTTTTCTTGTTTTGTTCTTTTTTTAACATATAAACAGATATACTTTATTCTTTTTATGCATAAAAATCTTAAAATAAGTGAAATTTTATCTAATAGATCATTAAAAACCATGGTCATTGTATTAATGTTACACACAACCTAAAAAAACTTCATCCTCTGGAAGCAAGCCAATGTTCTTTTATGTACATGCTTGTATCGCTTTGTCCATATAGGGCAACTCGCCACTACAACCAACAGTAAGCAGCAATAGTCTCACTCTCACTCAGTGCTTCCAATCCATATCTATTGGAACTACAAGATTTTTCTGTCCACATTAGCCCTCTTTGTCTTGCAGATCGAGCAGCAGCACCCTATCTTGAAACCCAAAGAATTCAATAGTTATATATAAATCCATGGTTCGATCCAACACTGAATATAAAAGCTCAGCATAGTGTGGAGTAACACCAACTACACTATCCAAACTTGATGCAATCCAGAGATGTGCCACTTCCATCACTGGTATCTGTGAGAGGGAGCTCACCTCTCACCACATCCAACCACTGGGTCATAGCAGGGCGGTTGGAATCATTTCTCTTTTCCACCGTATGTTTTATGGACAAACACCAGATCTCCTTAGCCAGCTGCTACCTGAGCTGCTCTCAGTTGACCCTCGCCTTAGGCACTCAGTCAGGGCTCATGACCTTGCTGTGAAAATTCCAAAGTCCAACTTGGCCTCCCACAGAAGATCATTTTTCCATTTTCTGCAGGCTTTAGTATGGAATGCCCTTATTGCTCATGTAGCATCAAACCAGGACTTGCAGAGCTTCAAAAGAGAGGTTAATCGTTATCTTGACACCAATCCATCAGCGTTACTAATTAGCTGCTGTGAATGCCTAGTTTAGCCTTGGCATAAAAATAGGCCATTCTCAATTACTATTTCGGCTGCTTTTGCTTTCCTCTATGCTCTGCACGCTTTGAACTTATTGGTATGTGACCTTTAACCCCACCATGACATGCAGGTTTCTATGGTGCACTAATGCTATGGCCTGTTATATGGCAAGATTCAGTAGAATCTGCAGCCTGCTGGACTGGTTTATGCATCTATATAAAATGTATTCCAAGCCAGAAAATTATCGTGAAGAGCTGCCATATGAGGTTAGTTACCTACCTGTGTTTCCCTCCCTGAACTAGAGACAAGATCTGCAACTTTTTCAAAGTAATATAGATATAGATATGTTATTGCAGAACGTTATTTCTTTTGACAAATTTGATGCATTTACCGTAGTTTAAAATAATTTTATCCCTGACCTTCTTCACTACTTTGAGATCAATTTTGTGCAACTTACTTTAAAATCCAGCAGTAAAAAATCTTAGAGGTCTTTTGAGCATGAGAACTGATTATTTCGTATCTGATCAAACTTTTGAAACCAAAATGAGAAATTTCAGTCGATTTCAACCACATAGTTTTGCCCAATATCTAAACAATAAATGCCAAACTTCAATTTCCACCTGCCACTCAATACATAAAAATTATATGATATATAAATTTGTACTGATGTCATACACAGGTGGATATATTATGAATACAATAGAAGTTTATGACAATGACAGGTTCAACAACTACTTTTGGAATGTTTAAATCCATGTTGGCATGTGAGTGCAAGAAGATAGTAAGTGGATAGCTGCCATGTGATAATAAGCCAAATCGCATTAGACTTCCGGTGACTGCGCATGTGATAGGTCCCAAGGTAAGGATTCCTAAACGCGATCAGTACGACAAAGCTGCTGTCATTTTCCAATGCAATGAACCTTGCAGTTACAAAAAAGCTTGCTATTCAGCTTTGTGCGCTATTTGACCTTTATACCTTTGCCACATTTGTATGTATTGGCAAAAAATATGTTGCTTCAATTAGAAGGCTTAAAGGTGCAACGAGAGGATTTCACATCTCAGGTGTCCCTAAAAAAAATCGAAAGTTCTGATTTTGGCCCTGATGTGAAGCTTTTCCATCAAAAAATCCCCATCTGAAAGTATTCAAGTGGGAAATATTTCTTGGTACAAAAATTGTGAAACTTTATTTCATATAGGAGGGCAAAAAAAAACGCAGCAAATCAAATCACATTTCGTAGACAATACAAGATAAGAATCTATCGAGGGTTAATCTATATGGAAATTACGATTATGACACAAAATTTGGGTGGCCTAGACTCGCGTGTTGCACCTTTAACACCATATTGTCGCAATGCCATACTGTTGATCTGCGAAATTCGTTTTCGAGAAAATAGCCTTGCAATTCTACGGGAGTATTCATGTGTTGTACTATGCATTAAACATTACAATTTACTTTTAATTTGTGCATAGAAGAAAACATCCTTGAAGTTTAAGTTTACCTTGGAGTTTTGAATGTGCAATGGCTTCTAAAGCTACAAAGTCGTATGTGAAACGCAAAAAAGTCGTATTTTCACATACGACGCTAATATCACCGTATATGTCAAGGGTCAGATAATTCTATGTGAAAACGTCATGTTCACGCAAGAGGCAGAACGACGCACATAGATTGTATGTATGAAAAGCGTAAACGCTTATTGTACGAACAGCATGATTATTATATTCCTGATTTGAAAATTACGTATAAATGAAACATAAAACAGTATGTGACCTCACGTAGCAGTTTTGGCTAGTGATGCAAAATCTTAATAATATTCATTATTTGGTCATTTCAGATTGTTAACTTTGTGAAGGTATAGACGATAACATTATAAGTACATAGGCAAAATTGTCTCAAAAAAAGTAAAAAAAATGTCAATAAGGACATTATGGATGTGGGTGACGATATGCACTGCTTTGCATTAGGGAGATAACTGTAAGGTTCCATCCTTTCCTGAGAAGTTCTCCGAGGCGGTGGCTTAGGTATTCAGGCGATTGTCCACCTGAAAAACCATTTCGACGAGCCACTGACCAAGCAACTTGGCATACGAGTATGATGGGAATTATGACCAAAGTGGAAGCTATTGCCACTTACAACCTTTCATTCACATAATTCTATTTTTATCAGTGTAAATTGCCAGGATAAGGGAAAATAGCTTCAACTTCTTTCTATATGATCTCAATGAAGCAAAAAAAGTATGTTAAAGGTCCCAGGAAATGCGAATAGAATTGATGTGGTTTGTATCAAGTCTACAAGGAGGGACGAGAAAGCATTCAAAATTTGGGTTGGTGAAGATATCATTAGTGAAACTATTGATTTTTCAGAGAGTAATAGAAAATTCCAGGTGACTGGTGTGAATCCATTCATGGCACTGACTGAAAATCAATAGTTTTCACTAATGATATCACTGGTAGTGTATTCTTTTTGTGGCCCTGTTTATTGGAATGGAATGCCCCGTAAAGATTTGGCATAGGTTTATCATCTCATTTCCTGGGACCTTTAACAATAGTAACAATTCACTATCTTAATCCTCCACCATGCACATTCTGTTCTACAACAGAGGTTTTCCCATAACAATTTGTGACCCGCTCCATTGAAACCCGGAACATTCACAGCAGTGATTTAATCATCCTTTCATTAGGGGCAGTCAGAAATATCTAAATCACAAAACATGTCTTCTTAAAATGAACAAAGAATTGTGGCTTTAGGTGCCTTTGTATAGACTAATCCAACCAGCTCAATGATGAATTTTAAGTCAGACAAAAACAGGGGTATCCCATGCATAATGCTTTAGTATTCTCTCATTGAGGTATACAAAATATTGAATGGTTACTAAAGTAACAAAATCAAGAAAGCTGTAAAAGAAACACACATCATGCACTATAACAATTAAATATGCATAGGCATAAAAAATCTCGGATGTATTTGCCTGTACAGAAACTTGGACCCATGTGTGTACCTGTGCATGTTATAATTGTTCTATTGCATGATGCATGTTTCTTTCTCAGGTTTCATGATTAGGTAAATTTTAAGAAATACCAAGTAAGCAGTAGAAATGATCTTGTGTACTATATAGTTTGTTTGCAGCGTATGATGCACAAGCCTCTTATAGCTTGTTTGAACTAAAATATCAAAACTCAGACCAGACTCAATTTCAGTTATTTTGGACTTTTTGTTCGCATTTGAAACACATGCATTTGCATTTCACTAGGCTTTCTCTTTACTGGGGGGAATACCATCGTGTCTCCTTTAACACTGTCAGATTAAAAATCTTTAACGGTACCGACCATGATGAAGATCTTAAATTGTTGTGGAAATTTGGACCCACAATAGGGCACTATAATTATGTTCTTTTTTTTTCTGGTTGTAGCAATTTCTACACTTGTTGACACGATACTAAAGCAGGACAGCTTGAGGACTCAGCAAATTATTTGAACGGTATCTACTGTTGAGTGAAAAAAATTAATTCTCCATTCAATGCACCATCCCAGTGGGTCACCGATGCCTCTATCACTTACTGTGCTCAATGATCGAGATCCGATTCAAATAATGTGGCAGGTATTATAAAATGCTTCCTTTGTGCATTAGAGGTGTTAAACATCACAGATAATCACAAAGAAGTGGAACTGAGTTTGAACTGCAAATTGGTTTGCAAAGAACCAGCTACCCCTTTTACACTAAAACTCCTTTTGGCAACAAATCTATAGTCAGGGACAGGACAGGATATAATGGCGACCAAGTTGTGCTTCGGACGTAAGTTGACGGTGCCAGAACAGAGGTCGGCATGACGAATAACCTGTAAACTTTCAGCTTATTAAAACAGAAAGTTTACTTATAGGCGTTTTTATTAGCTAGTATAATAAAAACGCTACTGTTTCACATGAGGCACCAATTGTGAGGGCCGGTCCCTCAGCTGTCGGGGGGGACAAGTGGAGCTTCGCAAATTCAGCGTGGAATCCCCAGCCAATCAGTGCTCCGTTTGGGTTCCCGCGTTAGTGGCGGCGGTTGCCCGCCAATTTCCACCTCTGGTCACAAAATGGTTTAGGGTGGCCATATCGGATAGTTCTGGTGGAAAAAAATTCTCCGTCTGTGGCCATTGAAATAAGTCTATAAAGGCGAATTCTGTAAACTAGGAATAACTCAAACAACTCACACTAAATGAAATCAGCAGGTAACGAAAAGGATGGTATGTGAACTACGGCAAGTATGCCAAGAAAACAAGTAGTCTACATGTTTCAACTCGTCTCCCATCACACCGCTGATGGTATCAGCTGGCATCGGGCGTGGCCAACTACTAATTCTCTCGAGGCGGCGTTCACTGCCGCCTTATTAGCGCGGCAAGACCAAACCCCAAAAAGCAAAGGAATGAACAGTTGCAGTTTTGTGGACTCGGTATCTCTCAGTACCATCCATTAACATCCATATCATGTTGTGTAGTTGAGGTGTTCCCATACGGCTTTCTCCGACGAGGAATTAAAACTGACGGTGGCCGTGGACCGAGTGAAGAAAGAAGAAACCCCAATGGTTAGAACCGAGTGCAAATTCTAACGTACGGGTGTACTCGATGATGAAAGTGCAAGCGGAACAGCGGCGATCATCTAAAAAACTTCTCCTTATGCAGTCATAGATACCCGGTGAGGCGGGTACTAATCTGATGTTTTTGTCATCCTTGTGTTTCGTGCGGGGTTTTGTGTTCGTAGTTGTTCGCATGGTTCCGGGTAGAATTAAATGTTGGTGCTGTCCTGTGCAAGGTCATACTGTCAGACTGTAGTGTTTCCATACCCACGTATTGTTTCGTATTGTTGTGTTAGTTAATTTCAGTGGCTCTTTCCTCCCTTGCGGGGAAGCACGGAACCCGCTTCACTGTTACGCGTTGTGTGGTGTGTTTTCAGAGGGATGCAACGCCTTGTTTCAATAGCCATACATGCGGGGTAACAGATGTATTTATTTGGCGCGCCAGGCATGCCTACGGCTTTCATAACATGGCTGTTGGCATTGATACAGGCGAGCTTTTGCATAATAAATAAATATGGGGCAAAAACTTGTGCAATACAAATGCAAATATTATCAAATGCTATACAGTAAAGGTTACTTAAAGAGCATCAGGTGGTGGGCATGGCAGATCTAAAAATGGGAAAAAGTGAGAAAAACAAGAAATAAACCATAAATGGCCATAACGGCAATAATAATAATAATAAAACAGAATGGAATATTTAAATAAACAACAACATACAAGCACAAGCAATTAAAACAGCAATAAACAGGCAACAAAAAAAAAATAATAATATAAAATAAAACGACGCAGCATAGAGCAAAGTTTAAAAACAAAAAAGGTATTATAAATATACAAATTAAATGAATAATTAAATAAAATAAATATAAATAAATAGTTTTTAAATAAAATGTATTCATATTTGTAGGGTATTGTAGTGTTGGTTTTGAAAAGTTATAAATTTGCTCCCCTCCTCCTGTTTCAAGTGGGGGCTCTCTTGTTTGGTTTTGTTCTTTCCTTCAGGTTATAAATGTATAAACCATACCAAGTAAAATAAGTAAATAAAATTAAAAGGTTTAATAAGGCATCTGTATGCTGTTAGTTATAAAAATGCCTCCCCTCCTCTGTGCCAGTAAGGGGCTCATTGGTTGGATTTGTTGTCGCCTTCAGGTGATAAAAGGATAACCATACCACTTTTTAAATAAATAACTAATAAGTAATAAAAAAAAAAATTAAAATGTAATAAGCATTGTATGCTGTATGTAGTTGAGAAACCTGATCCATCCTCGGTTTCAGTGGGGGTTCTTTTGTTTGGATGGTTCCGCTTTCAAAGTTATAAAATTCGGTGAAAAATATTTTCCTGCAAAAATTAAAAAAAAAAAAAAATAAATGTTAATACCACATTGTATATGGTGTAGTTAAATTAGCTCCCCTCTTCTGTTCCAGTGGGGGTTTTCCTGTTTCGGTTGGTTCTGCTTTTGGGGCGTGTGTGCTTTAATTGCTAATTCTCCACGCGTTGTTGGTCCATGCCCGAGGCGGTTATTTTGGTACTATATTCTTGGTGACCTTTGAACCTCGGTATGTCAACAGGCCCGTGACAGGCCTTGCAAATTTCGAAAGCCACATTGGGGGTAACGCCGGGTTCTTGCACAAAGTCTCCCTTTGGTCAAACTAAGGCGGTTGGCGGACGATGGCTTAGTTACATGTTGGTTCCCTCCCATCTGGTATGGGAGGGAGCCCCCACACATTGGTGGTGTGGGGACAGCTGGTTAATTATATTTTAGTGGGCATCGGTTTGATGAATAGCGCAGTGTTATGAGTGGCCCGCCCAGATGCGGGGCCATTATGGGGTTACCCAATGGCACTAGAAGGGGTAGGTAGAAAGAGCCGGGTCACGTGAAATGCCTTAAATGGGTTTCACAGCAGCAAGGGCTGTAAATAAGTCTTAACAACTACATTGGGTATAGTCTTTTAAAAGCCTAGGGCCTCAGATATCTTAAAATCATGAAGGTAAAATTAAATCATTAATTTGTGAAAAAAATCCAGAATAAAATAAATTAATAATTAAATAAAAATGTGGCTTGGTTCAGAGGTGAAAGGTTGGTGGTGGCTTTCAGACAGACCGGTAGGCAGGACCGGGCGGGCATTGTTGAATAGGTGGGCAAGCAGTGCCTATGGTGAGGCAAGCGTTAAGGTCGCTATTCCTGGTACATGTTGGTTAACATCGTGCGACAGACATCCATAAAATAAAACATCCTGTCCCCTTGTAGTTCGGCATGTCAGTGGTCATGTCATGTTCTGGCAATGGTAGTGGTTGTTTACTTTATAGTTCAGATTTAGGGGAAGCAATTTCAGCAATGGGCTGATTTAAAAACATCGAAAGGGGGAATTACAACAAACAAACACACAAACATGAAGGCAGGGCCTTCAGTATAATTTATCAGTTATGCAGTGCTATTTTGGCGTGTTGCATAAATAGTAATTATAAAATACAAGAAGAAAATATAAAATAAATTATGAAAGATGTAAATAAAGATTTGAAAATGGCTTACTTTAATAAAGCTTGTCCTATAGTTATGGGTAAATAAATATGGGGTAATGGCATTGCCCCACTTTGATGTGCAGAAATAGTTCATTAAAATATAATAATAATAAAAAGGAGTTAGAAATGGCTTTGAATATGTTTTTGGTCTATAGTTTATGAAAAATAAATTATGAAGGCTATGGCCGTTGGGTATTTGTCAGTTATGGCATTGCCCTTCTTGTGGGCCAGAAATAGTATAATAATTATAATAATAAAAGAAACAATAATAATAAAATAATAAAAAGATGATTCAATAAGTTTGTCCTATAGTTTATTGAATATTTAAATTAATCTGAAGGCAAGGACCTCTTGGTATATTTTTGGGGTGTGTGTTTTGTGTGGCCATTGGGACACAAACACACAACAAAATATAGTGGTATGTACATTCCATGAAAAAATAAATTGGTAACAAATATGAATGCATGGCCTTTTGTACATTGTCAGGTTATGGGTCTGGTGTGCCATTGTGAGGCCCACAGGTAAAATAAATTAAAAAAAAAAAAAAATAATAATAATAAATGCCTAAAATCCGTTTGCCTATAGACTCACCTAGCCAGGCAGGGTTGATCAGGAAAACCTCGTTGCTTGTGCACCGAGGTGGCCCCGCGGCCATGGGCCTCTGGGATTCGGTTCACCTGGTCTGGGCCACAAGGGTCAGTCTTAGGGCAGCAATTTCAACACAGCGTTGGTATGGGGTAGACACCATGTGCTGCTAAGATCAGTCCGTAGAGCCTGGGTCTGCGGTCCCAATGTGGGAAAAATGGTACGCCATGTAAGTGCTATACAGTACTGAAGTTAGTGCATTTGGCTATGGCAAAATTAAATAAATAGAAGTATGAAGTAAGATAAAGTGGCCCAGAATGGTTAGCGGGTTGGTCAAAATCAGGGGCAATGTAGGTAAGGGGTAGGCCATCTGTCCTCAATATCTTCTGGGAAATTTGTGTTGCTGGCCGGGTGGTCACTGGGTGTAAAATAAATTGGTATTATAAATAATATTTCAAAAAAAAATAAGTAATAATAAGTTTAAAAATAAATAACAAAAATAAGTAAAAATAAATTTCATTGTTAATAAAGTCACAACATAATGGGATGTTGCCTAATGTATGGGTAATGGGGTTCTGCAGAATAGTGTGGGGTGTCATATGTTATCTGTGCAGATGCTTTGTTTCAACTTATCGTAGTCTGCGAGGTTGTGCATTATTTATGTTTCCATTGTAATTAGTTTAAAAAAAAAAAAAGGGGGGGGGAGTGAACCAGGGCCATGGTTTACGTGAGCATTTATCCTGCATGCTTACTTGGTGCATTTTGCTTCCTTGCTTTCGGTGTTATTTTAAATATTGAGGCCAACGGTATGTAGCATTCACATTAATGTGTGGTGTGTTATTTGTGTTAGTTGGGAGTGTTTTTGTTAATAGTAGTTAAAAGTGGGGTGGCCTGCGCTTAGTATGCAGTTTTATCTGAATAGGAGGGCCGTTGGCCATACATGTAGGGGTGTGGGTAAAATTAATAGGGTCAGCCAAATTAGGGAACATTTTCGGGCCATTAAAACTTTTCAAATCAAACTTTCTTTAGCCCTAAGTTTTCTCTACAAGGTAAAGCAAAAAAAAAAAAACATAAAAAATAAAAAATAAATTGTAGCGGTCTTCAGTTAAAAAAAATTTGGGGCGTTAGATTTCATGGGAAGGCTGCTGGGTCAGGGATAAGCAGATCGTACATGGAATTACATTTTTACATATATTGGTACATCCCAGAGTCATCAGACCGTTTTTGCTGCTGGCGTTTTTTCTGTTTCTCTTCCAATAAATGGTCACGTCATAGGGTGAAAAGGTCTGTGAATCAACAAGGACAACGCACATCAAGATGTAGGCTGTGGTTGAGGACGCTCTTCCAACCAGCTAAGATTACGTCATCTTCGCCACACTGAAACCCCCCTCCCAAAAAACATACTAAGAGGCATCACATCGCGAGTTTGAAAGAATTAACTACAATCATTGGGGTGATCGCCGTTCGAGCTCATTCAGGCTAATGGCACAGTGAGGCAGGGAGTGGGTCTCCAACCAGGGAACCCGAACAGATACAAATCCTATTCCAAATTCAATGCGTGCGCGGGTGTTTTGCGCTATGTTAAATCCATTGATAATCTGGCAAAAAGGAATGCCCTTCCAAGTGTAGCCCTGGAACTGTGGCTTAGGCCTGTGTAACAGACCTTCTGCTCTAACAATTGAAGATCTTATGTCAACTAGTTATCGTCATTGAATTTGGGACGCTTCAGATCAGGTAAAAAACTGTGGTGCTTCACGCAGCAATAGAGTCAGTATTGTGGTGGGTAGAGGCATCATATAGCAGAAAGAAAAAAAAAAAGCTATATGGTGGTGGACTTAGGAAATAGTAGCGGGGTATATGCCTGAGATTCCAATCATATGATAAGCACAGTGTGTGCGGTTAACTTAGAGAACGTATTAGTTTAAAAATAAAAGGACTTTGCGTTTTGGTTATATAATGCCATGGCTACTCCAAGTGTTCAACCTGTATGCTGGATTGGGATAGAAATAATGTGCGTGTGGGTCACAACTCCAGTATTTCGTCATCTCAACCTTACTCCCTAAAAACGCTCAATAATCACAAATACTTATATCATGGTTGATGGTTCATTGGCATAAAAGTTCGCAGGAGGCATCTATCAGTTATTAGAGAAGTTAGAGATTGAACAGCACAATTGAGCCAGGACACTATATTAATCAAAGGTTTTAAGTAGTGGGTCAACATTCTTAAAAAAAAAAAAAAAAATCAGTTTAGTTTCATGCTTCGGCTTTCTAATATTAACAAGAGCTGAATTGCAATTGCAGATATGGTTCAGATATGGCTTGGTATGGTGATTTCAAACAGTTGATTGCATCTAACCCAATGTTCTCAAAATAATGTATCAATAATAGGTGAGTCAAAGGCAGTCCCTTTAAAGGCACCCTTAAAAGTTACCAAACTTTTTACAATATTTTAAAATTATCAGAAATATGTTAAAAACGTGGTGGGCAAGTCGGCAGAACTTCCTCTACAAAATTGTTGCATGGAATGATGGTAAAGTCATGGGCAGTGTTCTGAATAAATCTTAGTCAGTTAAATGTATTGTGTTAAGAGGGCATGCAGACAGGAATGTGTAATTTTTTAGTTGCTGTTACTTATTAGGTTGCTTTTGGTCTTATTAAGGGGATGTTAGGGTACCTACATGCAAATAGCATTGTTTTTCTTTTCGAATTTAGTGATTCTGTTAGTGCCGGTAAATGAGGTAATTTATAAATCTCTTGTGCGGTTGAAAAACCATTTTGGTCCCTTGCAACAGGGCGTGTCCAACTTTTTTGCCGCAGCCGGTTAGTTGCAAATCTGGCTTTGTATGCTGTCCATCGTACCTCCTCGTATCAATACAACCAAAATGGGGTGGTATGGCGGCAAGGATTCTCCTATGAAGAGGACGTACATAGTAATGAAATCCGTGTGTGGAGTATGTTGAGGGGCGGGCTGGGGTCTCCAGCACCTTTATAACGTCCAATGTCGTCTTGCTTGGAAGGCCCTAACCCTGGGGGCCACAAAACAGATGTTGGCTTGCGGATCCCGGCTCGCTCTTCACTTGGGTCAGTCTAGTTCAAATGGGGTTCTTGGGTAGTACCTGTAATTGCTAGTGTTTCAGGTACTTATTAGTGGGATGACCAGCCCGGTAACCTGCTGGTCAGCCCAGTACGATGCATATATTGTGCAGATATGAACGTTAAAAGGTTATTTATGTAGCTTCTAATGATACTGTATCAGTTTGGTAATTGTAAGGGCTTTTTTTTTGGCTTCTGGTATTATAAAACAAATATCGCCCCCTAGGCCCAACCGCAATACTCGCATATGCGTGCATTCCCTGTGTTGTTGCAGAATTGGGGAGTTCTGAGAACAATAGTATATTATTGGCTGTGCGTACAAACCACACGACTCAAAAAGGGCATCTTTTGACATTTTAAATCATCTTTGTTTGAAAATGCCCGCCTATACTACACATTCAAAACCAATCGCGGCGTCGCGACCACGCTGATGGACACATAATGACATATACGCGAAATTGGTCGGATAATTCTGTCCATGACTAAATCACACGAATGACCATTATCAATGGAAGACAAATATCTCTCACAAAATCATCACTCTCAACAACGAAAAGATAAACAGCACGCCAAGGATGGCTTTTGTATGGTTTTTGGTGTCACTTAATTCACCTTAAGTCACTTTCAGATCTGTAGCTACCATGCATATGGTCTGAATGCTCCCCAAATATCTGTTCCCTGACACGTCTGCGTGGACCTTCTCCAGATCAATCATTCAAATTCTCTAGGGAAAGTTATTCCAAATGCTCTTGCAACCTGTTCTTGCATATATATGCAGCTTACACTATCCGTTACCTGCCCTTTTCCTTCCTTTTCTATGGGTCTGGTGGGTCTGGGCAGCAGCTCCAACCACTATTTCTGTCCTTATTGGAATTTCTGGTCTGGTGTCTTCAGAGAGTTCACTGAATCTGTCTGCTGGGCATTCCAGAAAGAACAGGACGTCACGCAGTTGCTCTTTGAGGTCATTGATTTCCTGTCATGGGGAAAAGGAAAAATGTGATAGTTTTGAATTGAGAAAAGCAAGGAACACCAAAAATGATGCTGCAGGCAACCTTGCAAGGTTAATGTTCAAGTTAGTTTTTTTTTAGATATTGCTAAGACATCACAGCCATATTTTGAAATTCTTAAAAAAGTAAAGACAGGGTGAAATTTCATGTCCTGCATGTTTTTTTCTCAAAAATAAAACAAGGCGTTCTCTCCAACCCAAATGGTCCCCACCACATCATGGTAGAAAAGAGGAAAGTAACATAACTGAAAATCATAAGGAGAATGCGAAATAAGTGGTTCTGAAGCCACATGAGGATCTTGCCATGCAGTTACATACTGTGGAGACCCCAAATGACATTCATATTGACCTTGAAAAGTGTGGTAGCAAATGGCGACTATACCACCCAGGTTTCATG
>JAMKCH010085137.1:0-84045 GCA_023653785.1 Ophioderma brevispina
ACTCTCTCCGTGCTGGACAATTGTGTATAAGTTATAACACAAGTCAGTGACATTTGAGACGGTTTGCCAAATATTTGCAGGTCATTTGGGAAACCATCTAAAAACACCCCAAAAACAAAGACTAGGGCTTGTTTGGACTCATTTCAATGTATTTTAGACTGAATTTGAATATGCCCATGAAAATAAATAATTTGGAAATGTTTTTACCCAAAAAAATCCAAAAATTGACAAAAATTAATGTGTGTGTCGAGTGCACTCGACATCCCCAGGGAGAGAGAGTTAATACAATCTATACATGACAGGCCTTCTGATAGCAGATACAGCATAAAAATAGACGATAAGGACAAAATGGACGAGAATAAATAAACTGAAGATTCGGAAAAGAAAGATAGAGAAATAGAGGAGACCACTGATCTAACCACGAGTATCACATATAGCTGAAAATATCAGGCATTTGATGAAAGCGTGAAGTTAAACACGCCTTAAACTAACCCCGGACCAAGTCTAAGTTTAACAACGTTTTAGACATGTATAACGATGTTCGGCTAAAATTTAAATAGTGTTTTAAGTTAAACATGCTTTGAGAATTGCGTTCAAGTTATTTTAGCGGGCGTTTAAATTGTGATTTAACCAGTGATTAGCGTTAAACATCGTTTGAGAATACGGGCCTTAGAGCGGTTTGGTCATTTTGTGACCCCCATGTCAGATCTGTCATATCTGACATATCAGATCTGACACAGCACAAACAAACCTCTCTATTGAAGCCTGTACACACCATTTACGCTCCCATAGGATCTGTACTGCTGGCACACAACGCCACCTATTCCGTTTCCGCATCGCCAATTGGCCGGCTATTCTTAGACATGCACTACGTCTTTTGACTCCCTAGCAGGCAAGCGCTGTGTTAAAGGCTCTGCGATTAGCTTGAACAAGGAATGAAAAAACGGTTTCGCGGTACCTTGGATATCGCGAAATCAAACAATCAGGTGGTCGATCTGATGTTAGAAATGGGTTCCTGACAAAAAAGACAAATTAGCTCACTAGTTTTTGTAAGCCTGGTGTGTGGCATGACTTGATAGCAGCAATCGAGAATTGAGCCAGCTGAAAAGGTAAGAAAATTGCTTGTATGGATCGTATTTTTCACCTTTTTTCGTCTTTTTCCAAAAATAAACCTAAATAATAAACTAGTCAGCTAACTAGACAATTTAGTTAGGAATATTTTGGTGCGTAAATCGTTACGATAGGCCAAGTATTTTGCGCAATCTCCAGTGTACCGCAATGTACAAAAAATCCAAATCAACGCTATCTGACAGAGTTTCCCACCCTCAGCCTACGGCGGTCCGGAAAGTAAGTAGTCTGTGTCACAGACTGCAAAAGATATTATCTAAATTAGTACTGCGCGAGAGATTAACGTTATCATCCCGTTATAGCGAAGGCCTGCAAATGAAACTAAATCTAAATTATTCCGGAAATACAAGCGGGGTTTATCGAGATTTTTTGCATCAGAAGGTTACGGTTACTATGTTTTGTTTTCCAATAGCCTATGTATGTAATTGGGTCTGAAACCTATAGAAACTAGCGAGGAAAAATTGAACGTTTGTGTCGGGGACTTCGGTACTTCGCAAACACGGAAAAGGAAACACGCAAATCGCTACGGGCCGCATTCCCTTTTTCCCACAATGCGCTTTCGGTATATTTCAGTCTTGAGAAGTTTCAAACGCTGGTTTTCAATTTAGCTTTCAATTTAGAAACAGGATATACGTACTTACCGACCGCCGTACGTTCAGCCGATAATTACGTGGTTGATAAACTCCTAGGCAGTAGAGTTGCAAAGTTTGCCAGAAGAAGATTCAACAATGGGCGGCGCTGGGTGTCAAGACGACACGTAAATGGTGGGTGTATAGAAGATTCTAGGGGACAAAGTAACGACGCTAGTCACCCGATGGCAATTCGCGCATGTGTAGTAATTCGGGTGACTGACCTAAGATACACCAACCCGAATGCAGTAATATGTGGACCTGTACGTGTCATGCAAACCATGCTTGACCGCGCCCCAAAACACGGTTCCGAGCATCATTATAATTATGACAGAAATCAATACTCCATGCATTTCCAGTTCAAAATTGGTTCAACTGCCGGAAAATAGCCATGCCATATTGCATTGTCCCTTATCACTAAGTGCACCTTGCAATGATGACACTGTGGGTTCAGGAATGATCTAAGTAACCCCGACACAGATAGTACATGTCAATCGTCACATTATATCGCGCATAATCTACGCTAATTTAGGAGTACTTTTTCAACCCTCAATTTCCGGGAATTGACTCATGGCCCACCCACGTACTAACATAAAAAGAACACCCAAACATCAACAATGGAAAGTCTTATTTAAATCTGTTTTCAGCTTCGAAGCCGAAAGACCATAGCCGAATTTTCACATTTCATTGCGCATTATAATTTTGATCACTGAGGTCTAAAAGTCTCTCGAACGTCATGAAACACATTATTGCAGAATTTCCAAAATCTCCCCAAGCTGTATGCACAAATATGACGTCACCATCAGTAATGAGAGTAATGCGCGGCGCTCTTCATTTGTAAATTGTATTGGAAGAAGATTAAGAAGGTGTGTTGTGTACGTGCACAGCCCTAATCGGGAATACAGTATAAATGTAGGTAAGGGAGGGCCGCGATGTGAGTGGATTTTAAAAAAAAAAAAACAAAAAAAAAAAAAAAAAAAAAAAAAAAAAAAAAAAAAAAAAAAAAAAAAAAAACAACAAAACTTTTTTTAAAAAAAAAAAAAAAAAAAAAAAAAAAAAAAAAAAAAAAAAAAAAACCAGCGATTAATGTATTCTCTTCAACGATGTACACTTTAATCTAAAAACACAGAAAAATTATTTGTTTGAACACCCCGACCACCAAAGGCGACTACGTCAATATCATTCGCGAGGGAGTTCCTAATGGGGATTCCGGGGAAAATTGCGTGTCGCGCCCGCTTGCATCTGGCCATTGGTCTTGTTCAAGACGTTTTCATATTATTTAAACACTGAAAATGTCAGTGAGGGGGGGGGGGAAGGAACGCTGATGGTCCGATTCCTAGAGTTGGGATTTTGGGAGGTTGCCGAGCCCTGCTTGTGGAGATCTATGAAAAATCCCAAATCGGCATTTAATAGCTGATTGACTTCTCCAAATCGCGTGATGAATTCTTCAATTTTATCATACGCAAGAAGACGTCATTTTAATTCAATTTTGTTTCCTGCGAACTTTAGTTCGTGAAGAAAATTTGGGGAGAATGCATTTGCAAATTCAATTTTCGCGCCCATTTCAAAAATCCCTAGACTGCTGGAACGTTATTTATTCAAAAATTTAGTCTCATTCTCATGTTATTGGGGGGTCCCTACACGGCCTATCAACTCCACAAGGTCCAAGCACGAACGTATACAAACGTACATGAGAATACAGCGCTCATTGCATCTCACAAACATATACCTGACGTATTGACAGAACCTTGCTCATGTGTGGAACCAAATTTTATCAAATTCCTTCCAGACTGATTTGTCCATAGTTGATCGCATGTTTCGTGAAGTAAACGTTATAGGATTCGTTTTTACTGGGTGTGACTTTTTGCAAAAATCGTTGTCGCACCAGTTATTATGACAGAAAAAAATGACCGTATGATCGTGAGTCTTGAACACCATAAATCTATATATATATTGTTTATGGGTATTTATATCGGAGTACTAATTTTCCGAATTGCCTTTATTACTATACGTGTGTTTCACAGAGATGCCAAATCCGAGCCCCCACCGATACGTTCCTACCAGTCCAGGAATTTTTTGAATGTTCCAAGTCAAGTTCAAGTTTCAAGTTCAGTTTTATTTACATATCATCAAAAAAATAAAACATTAGAATAACAGTATACAAAAGTCATGTAATGCAAAGTTAAGTCCTGATACAAAGTCTTGGAATGCAAAGTATATCAATATACAAAAAATTTGAGGAAAAAAAATATTAAAATATAAGATCAGAATCAAACAAAGATAATATTATTAAAATTATGATATGAAAATAATTATAATATGAAAATAAAATAAATTACAATTTGACCAAAGTAAACTAAGGCTATAGATTACTTATTTTGACATGATATTGAAGGAAGGCCTAACTTTAAAAAGACCTTAAGGATTGGCCCCCACCTTGAAATAGATAATAATGTAGAAAGATATTATCGGCAAGTTAAGGACAGGACAAAAGCAGGACCAGACGAGGGGACGAGGGGACAAGGCAAAAGACGAGGGGGGACAGAAACCCCAAATAAAATTACAAGGAGAGTGTCGCATTATGTTAAACGAGGGGAACCACATGTCAAGGACGGGTACCTGATGTGCCAATCCGTCCAAACAGAAACCACGCGGCAGATGGTAAACGAAGAAAGCAGGAAAGTATGATGATTTCATCAAGTTTCATATTTAGAGATAGATATTTTTTGTACTTATTTTGAAAAGAATTAGTGAGTTTGAGGTTAGTTAAATCCGTTGCCTAGAGAGATTCCAAATTTTAGGGTCATAGTTGTACTTTATGGAGAATTTAATTATGTCGATAGATGGTTTAATAGATATAAAGGTGGTGGGGCATATCTGGTATTTTGTAAATTATGGATTTCATTACCTTTGGTGAAAAAAATGGTGAATAAAATGTTTAGGGTAGCAGTGTTGTTACACAAAACGATAATAAAAAGAGCCGTTTGAATTTTGTAAGGTCCATAATGTTTTTAACACGTAGTATTTAGCTTAAAGAACAATGTTTTTAGTTTATGGGCTATATAATTTGAATTGTAATGATAAGAATGGCTTTTTTTTGATGAAGTTTGAATAAGTAGGAGTCTTGTTGTGTAGGAAAATCCAAGGGGGGCCAGAGGTTATAGTCAAATGAAGGGGGTTGTAATTGCCCATGCTATATTACTATAAGTCAGGTAGGGGAGATGAGAATTAAAGTGTTATAGAGTGTAAACCGAATATTGGAGGGAGGGGGAAAACAAAGGGTTATGTCTTAATTTTCTCAGGAATCCATATACGGGCAATTAAGTTAGTTATTTTGGTTGTGTGATTTTTCCAGTTGAGTTCCTATCTAGACAAACACCAAGAAATTTAGTACTGTCAGTAGGATGATTGATTTGCATCGATTTTGATTGTCTATATGCGATGGCTTATTTTTCTTTTCGTGGTTAAAATGAATGAAGTTAGTTTTACAAAATTGAGGGAAAGTTTGTTAGCTTTAAACCAGGTTGGAGAAACCCGTGGGTGATCTCTGTATTGAATATCATGTGGTTATGGTATTAGGTTGGGGTGGGAGAGGAAAATATTGTATCAGCGCAAACAGGACAAACGAAGTAATTTGGTTAGAATTGGGGACTATCTTAACATTAAAGTAAGAAGAGGGAAGTGGACCAAGTATGGAGCCTTGGGGAACGCCACGGGAGGGTGACTGGTAGGAGAACAGACGATGGGAATTAAACGTAAGTAATTGCTCTCTATCATGAAGATAGTTAGAAAGAAGAGAAGATTCATGGAGTGACCGGATACATTAATGGGAAGTTGGTAGGAGAAGAAGAAGAATATGGTGGCTATGGTATGAAAGCCTTGGAAAGGGCTAGGAAGATGCCAATGGTGTGAAGTTTTTTTGAAAGTGCAGAAGAGATCTTATCGTATATGTCAAGAGAGCCAGATCAGTTGAATGATTTTTTCTAAAGCCATATTGGTTATTTGGAGAATATTGTGGAGAGAGAAGAAAATTATTCGACCCTGTTATAGATTAAGCGTTTCGAGAATTTGGAGAAGAAGAAAACAGGAACGAAGAAAATTGGACGATAATTGGAGAAGATGTGAGGGATGTCTTTTGAAAGATGGGAAAGAACTTTGGACTATTTTTACGGCTGCCTGAGGGAAGATGCCAGTGAGAGGAGGGGTTTGAAAAATATGGGCAAGCGGCTTGGATATAAGAGGGCTAATATACTTGACCACTGTAGGGCGTATTTCATCATACCAGCACTTCTTGCCGCTTTTGAAGTTACCAATGATATCCATGATTTCTTTTTCAGAGTAGGGTTAAAAAATTGATTTTTTTACAAAAGGGGCGGGAAGGAAATCGGCAACGTTTTTTGGGACTGGTGATTTTTGTGGGATAAGTTTGGACCAATTTCAGCAAAAAATGGGTTGAATTTAGAGGCAATATGTTAGGAAGGGAATTTGAATCATGTGACAAAAGTGTGTAGCATTGGCGTTCTTATTAGATTTACCAAGTATCTCATTAATAGAGCCGACAAGTGTTTTTAATGTTGTTTATATAATTAAATTATTTGTATGATAGTTTCTACAAGATATTCTGATAATGTGAGTGAGTTTAGTATGTTTTAACATATTTTTTTGTTTACTTCGGTTGAGTGTTTTAGGTAGGTCTTGTAGAGTTTGTTTTACTTTTATGTATTTATTATACCTCAGTGACACATGGTTATTGGTGTGCGCTTGATTAATTTGTGTTTTGAGTTTAGGAAGGCTTGTTTGTCATACCAATTGGTTAAATCGGGAAGGAAATGAATTATCGTAAGACTCGTGGCATCTGAATTACAGTCTAATACGCTATCCCAGTTAGTTTGGTTTAGATCAATCTCTAAAGATATCATATTGAGTTTGGTACTTTTACAGGGATATTGAGTAAGTTAGTGACTCTTATAACTTGTGGTGACTTTATTATATTATATCAATGTAGATGGAAATAGGAAAATGCTGATCGGTAACATCGCTGAATAAAATACCTGGGGGTAATGTTATTATCAAGATGTTTGTGACGATATTGTCGAATTTTAGAGTTGCTGATATGGTCGTTACACGCGTAGGCTTAATAGATTAGTGGAGTAGAATGATTCCAAGAATAGAATGTATTTAAGAAGTCATGGTGAAAGTTATGGGGGATGATTTTAAGAGGTCGAAATTAAAGTCGCCACAAATGATTAAATGCGGGTTGACATCTTATTAGCAGAAGATTAATAGTTGTGGATAAAGTGATCAATAATGGGTATGCAGGGCTATCAGGAGGTATGTAATTATACCAATAAGCGTATTTTGGGTTTAGTTCAATATTCAATAAAAAGGGACTCGAATTCAGTACTAATTGGGAGCGAGATTTAGGTCATTACGAATTTGTATTTGAGTTCCTCTGAATGTATAACGACAACCCCTGCCTCCTACTTTTATTGCATTGTCAATGAGGAGCATTTTATAACCATTGATTGTTTAGTTGAGAGGGGCAGAGGATTGTCATCTTTGAGCCAGGATTCACTAAACGCCAAGATGGGGAATTTGTGATTTAATGTTTGTAAAGAGTCGGTGGTTATTGAATCCAGGTTTTTAATTAAGCTGCGTGGTGAGTTGAAGTGTATGATACTGATATCGGAAGTTTTATTTTTGGTTAGATCATTAAAGGATCAATACAGATATTTGCATCTCTCATTAATTTTATGGATACTCTTAATTTTACATTATGTTTTCCTTATCTCATCGTCTTTATCTTAAGGCTAAATGGGTTTATGGTTAAGGATTTGAAGTTTGTTGTTGTAAAGTAATTGGTTCGTCAAGATAAAAATTGTTTGATTCAGTTGTAAAAATTTAACGTTTA
This sequence comes from Ophioderma brevispina, assembly GCA_023653785.1. Classification (NCBI taxonomy): domain Eukaryota; kingdom Metazoa; phylum Echinodermata; class Ophiuroidea; order Amphilepidida; family Ophiodermatidae; genus Ophioderma; species Ophioderma brevispina. Next base: position 7,669 of record JAMKCH010085137.1, read on the forward strand.
AATGGGGCATTTTTCTCCAAATTTCTTTACGAACTAAAAAAGTCCGCAGGAAGAAATTGCTTAAATGATTGGTCTTTTTCGCAGTATGGTAAAAATTGAAGGAATTCATCACACGGTTTTTTGGAAGAAATTAATCAGGCAGAGATAATGCCGTGAGGTAGGGGGGGAGGTCGGATTTATTTGGCATCACGTACGCCAATTCGGAAAATTAGCACCTTATATAAATAGCCAGTAAATATGTATATAGATTCTATGGTGGTTAATTAAAGGACTCATGATACGTCTTTTTTTCTGTCAAACTGTGCGAAAACGGTTTTCTGCAACAAGTCACACCCATTTAAAACGAATAATATACGTCAATTGCACCAAAAACATGCGACCAACTATGACAAATCAGGTCTTGGAAAGGAAATTTGAGGAAAAATGTGTTGCGTATGAGCCAGTCTGTCAATACGTCGGGGATACGTTGTGTCAGGGGGGGGGGTAGGACATGCCAACCCCCCAACAGCAACGCAAATTCAAAACGGCAATCAACTCCGGGTGAATGGTCGTTTCAAAGACTTAACGGTAGGAGGACGCTCTCATGCATATATCGAACAGTTACCCACAGACTTGACTAAAGACTAGGTTCGGTCAGATATTTAAATCTAAATGACCGTTATTGAAATTAAAATTATTGGCCGCGGGGTAATTCACTAAACCCGACGGATTTTGAAAGCAATAATTTTTTCTTAATTATCATGATATTACTAAGATCTTGAACGAAGGTGAAGAGATGATTTTTTAATGTCATGGGACCGAGAAGCCATGTAAATACACATAGCAGTTCCCAAATACCCGTTTGGAAATCCCCAATGCCCAAAATCGAGCAGATCGTGTCCTACCCCCCCCCCTGGTTGTGTTGCATGAGGGCGGTAATTCGTGTGCGTTTGTCTACGTTCGTACTCGGAGCTCGTGGAGTTGATAGGAGTGGTAGGACCCCCAATACATGAGAATGAGACTAATTTTGAATTAAATACCGTCTACGGAGTCTAGGGCTTTTTGAAATGGCGCGAAAATGATTTTCATTCAAATTTTCATTCTTCTTCTTCAACTTTGTTTTTACCCGGAGCCCATTCACCATAGGCTGTTTTCACTAGGGCCGTGTCCAACAATTACAAAAGGTACATACACTGCATGTTTAAGCAACAAATTTAAACAAGAAAATCAGTCAATGGCTTAGATGAAATGTGCTTAAATTATCTAAATATACTGAAGTTGCTGATTTTTGAGTTACCATCAAATTGTTTCCAAATTACTGCACTTCTGTAAGATAGACTACGCTTCTTGTACTTCCGTTTTGGGTTGTGGAATTGTCATTATAACAGGGTGATTCAAAAAACTTGACCCTGATTGTGTCCGCCATTTTGAATTTTTCTCAAGACGTACCATATATCTAACAGAATGTGATATCATCTGAAAGCTTAGCATTATCTTTTATTTGCTGCAAAGATCATTCACATCATTTGGTTAGACGGTTTACAACGTCGTTTAACACCAGCAGTCGGTTTTCTCGTGCACTGTCCACGGAATCACATTTGCTCGGTCGTCGGGTCTCCGTTCATTCAAATGGAATCCGTGGATAAGGTGAAAACCGGACTACTTGATTCAAAAGACTTAGCGTTGGCCTATACTAACCGATGGAATGCTCTTTCAGCAAATGAAAGATAATGAAATAGGCTTTCCGATGAATTCACATAACTTTATTTATATATTATTAAAAACCAAAATTGCGGACAATCCGGGTCCAGTTTTTTTTTGACTCAACCCTGTACATGCTGTGGACGAAAGTTTATTGTTGCCTAGTAAATGAAAAAATGCAAAAGAATGGAGGTGCTAAGGTCATTCAAAATTTTTAAACCAGAGCGAGCAATTGTAACTTTGTCTATGAAGAAAGACTTGCCCACCAAGGTGATAAAACTCATGACTAGGGGTACCCAGCTACACTCACATATTATACGTGCTGCCCTGTTTTCTGTATAAGCGGAAGACGATTAGCTTACTGTGTGATGTTGGTGGTGGAGTATTATGGTGGGGCATGGGGAGGGGGATATAAGAGATGGGGGGGTGAATGAGCGGGGGGGGCTGTTGGAATTTATTGGGGGTTGGAGGGGGGGATGTACACAATTTCCCCCAAAACCTTGCAATAGTCCTACTAAGTGTGGAGGATAATGGCTTATGAGAGGAGTTACAGATATCATTTGGAAAAGTGCCTTTCATTTTTTAGCATAAACACCCTTTAAGTGATTTTTTTTGCGAACACCTATTTCAAATTGGTTGCGATTCCATGTCATGTTTTTTTCTCATCAATGATAACTACCAGATGCCCTTAAGTAAATTCATGCACTCCTTGAAGACTGACATTATTAATTTTGAATGACATCATTAATATTGATCTGTAACCTGTATAGAACGCGTCTTGAACCTAGGAACATAAACTGACTTCACATTCAGACTTAATTTTGTTACTTTCAGCCATTGTTTTAAAGTGTTAAGATCTTCATTAATACATTTTTGAAATATCATCAATTGGTTTGGAAGCATAATAGATAATGGTGTCATCAGCATACATACTAACTTTACAAGGGGATAAGTAGTTAGGCAAATTAAACATTAATATACATAGACAAGCCAAATGAGGACCATCAATTGAGCCGTGAGGCATTCCACACACTATATTTCAACAATATAAGTTGCGTTGCGGAAGTATATGAGTTCGACCACTTACATACCTTTTTAACCATTTAATTTCAATATTTACTTACTCATACAATTTAAGTTTATTTCTAAAAATGTTATGATTTACATATCAAATGCTTTTTTTTAAGATCAGTGTGCATAAACAATCCATTTTACACCTCTATCTATTTCCCCCTACCAGTCCTCAGTTACATCAATTAAAGCAGTAGAAGTGGAATGCGATGCGAAAAGCCCGCCGATTACATTTATTAGATTAGTTTACATGTAGGTATTATAAGTATCAAACTCAGCCTCTTTCACTTCAGCAACTTAGAGAAATGCCAAACCAAATTTGGATAGGCCACTATAGTTTACCAGGAAATCGCATGTCAACCCCCTTGAAAAACTGGGATTCTCTATGCTCTTTTCCAGCAGTGGGAACTTACTAGTGGTGAAAGAGTTGATTAATTAAGTTAGTAATTACTGGTGTGATGATGGTTCGCCAATTTAAGTAGTTTAGAAGGATTATTATTCTAGACCAGTAGCCTTTTTGTCATTTAATTTTTAATAGTTGTTTCAAGGAATATTCAGGAGTGACGGAACAAAATTCAAAATGTGCCCATTATTGTCATTCCATCAAATGGCGTTATAATCAGACTCCATTAAAAAAAAAATTCTTAAGTTTCCCTGCAAGTGTAGGTCCAATTTTCTACAAAATAATTATTTAGTGCATTTGCAATATCTTTTATCGTTCAGTAACTTGATCTGTATTAGTTTTGATTTCAGAATTTTCTGTGTCTTATTTTTTAGATGGGGATGACATGTCGAATGTGCTCCCAAGTTTTTTTTAACTATTTTTTCTATTTTCAGTGATCCTTGTGGAGAGAAATTCTCTTTTCTTATCTCTGATTAATTTTATTAGTTTTATTTTAATTTTGCGAAATGATTCCCAGCTTTCGTTATCATGTTTGAACGAATCGCATTTATTTTTAATTTGTCTCTCCTCGAATCAATTTTCAACATTTTCATAGTAAGCCATGGAGCACGTTTTTTACGAACTCTGTGTCTTTTAATAGGTGCATGTTTATCAACATACTCCAAAAAGATGATTCAAAACATTGAGCAAAAATGTCACTCTCAACCACTATTTTTGTACAATATCCCAATCAACTTTGGCCAGAGGGTCATTTTGAAAAGCCTGTCATTAAATTTAGTATAGGAACGCGAGCTTTTATATTAATGCTTCGTTTATCATTAGTATTACTCTTATTATTTCTAGCCTTAAACCCCAAGTAACATAATGTTATTAATGATCACTATTCCTATGTGGAGGACCCCTGAATTGCAAAGCTTTATCATTACTTGAAACATAAACAGGTCAATCTGTGGGCACTTGTTCTCAGTTTTCGAGTAGGTCTCAAATAAGCTGGTTACTATTAAAACTTGCCCAAATATCTATAAGTTTTCTTTGTGTAACGTGGGGTGTTTGCAGATAGCAATCACAATTTAAACCCCATTAGAATTTACTCCTATACCTTCATAAATAATCTGAAGAAGGTGTACAAGGTGATCAAATAATCAATACAGGAACCTGGTACCCTATACCGCAGTACAACAATGAAAGGCTTCTGCTTATAAAGCATTTTATCTCAATAGTAAGGAGTTCAAGCTGATCAGAAATAAATCATATCTAATCTTGTGGTTAAAACACTTGTTGATATAAAATGCAACACCTCCTCGTTTAGTTTCAGTCATTGTTGTTCAATAAATTCTGTCAGTTTCTGTATAAAATAATACATCAATATTATATTGCTATCATCTACTATTTCATCACCCAGAACATGTTTCGCAAAGACCTATTACATCAATTGGTTTATCGCTCAAAACATGCTCAAGCTCATCAAATGATTAGTTAAACACGAATGTTGAGTTGAGCAATAACAAAACCTTTTGATTATCAGGCAATTAAAAGACAGTACCATCGGAAAATCCTATGATCGGGATCTGTAATCCAAGACACCTTAGAATTATGAGGAGGATTAACCATCGTACTTGTGTCATGGTTATTTGGCATACATGTATTTACATCTGTCAAAAGCATTGTTAGCATCTAATATACTCTTATTTCCAATTAGATCACTCTGTCTCATGTTTCAACAAAACTTGTAGTATTATTACATTGCCATGTTTGTCTTGGACATGGTTGATTCACTTGTTCATTACGACATGATTCTCAGAAGAAAGTACATTTTCCCCTTAGTGTCCATTTAAATGAGAACATTTATGTCTTTGGTAGGTGCATGGACAAGGTAGGGTTAAGATCAGAGTCAATTGTGCATTGCTCAGATCATGATTTATCTTCCACGACCACGACTGTCAATGAACTTCATCATCCCTGAATAGATCACTGCGAATATTTCCAGTCCAGATCTGACACAAAGGATTGAGCTTGACTTACAAATGTAGCTCTAGCACTATGGTACAATATTGTTCTAAAATCTCATTCCGGTTCATATAACACGTCACAGCCTTGCCTCCTGTTGAGGGGATGACCTTGGTAGAATGCCAGAGACAATATTCCTGGCTTATGGAATTTAGTGGGTAGCTTCTATGAAGACGTTTTGGCCTTCCTTGCCATCTTCTGAAGATTCTCTTGTTGTGTTATTTTGTCCATGCTTCAGTATTACATGCTTGGTCATACAACTCAACAGTCATTAACATTTTGTGAACATCTGCAAGTTGTACAAGTAGCACCCCTTTGCATAGATTTTGGTAGATCGCGTCCCTGTAAAACTCTGTGCATAATTTTCTTGTCACATAGATTACTGAAGATGAGAATCTGAGGTTGAGTTGGCAGTGGATTTGTCCTGGTTACTGTGGTGGAGTACCAGCGGGGGGTTGGTATTTCTGAATATCACTTCTTAGACTTGGGGGAATGTTTTAACATCATTGTAGATTATGGAGATGGTGTTGAAAGTGATAAGTTTGGAGCTGGAGGGCTGGTCTCCCGGTAATTGATCAGAAAGCATCTAAAAGAGTTAGAAGTAAATATTTGTGTAGCAGCAGCTTGATCGTGGTGATCTTAAACTCTGGACTGGCTGTAAAAAGTTTTTGGAGTGCTCAGTAAGGCTACATATCTTAGTCTGAAGAACATCATTTCTGTCACACTGTTCTTGGTATGATTTGGCCACTGGGTGTAAGATGAAGCGTAGACCCTGATATTCATTGAGCGTGCCTTAATATCCGTTGTTAGCATCCCGCAATTGTTGAATTTCTTTTTTCAGCTTGCTTTCTTTCTTTATCACCGCTTGATGATGTTTGAGTTTTTCTTTGCGGAGAGAGTTTTAACTGTAAGTGATTTTTGCCACACCCTATTTTCTTGTAGATGTTGAGGCAGCATGCCTTTTCCTGTGGGTAGATGTGAGGGGGTAAAACTAACTTCATGGTCACTGTCTGTCTCATGCAGGGATGTTGAAGGGCTCACTGATTCGTGGCATGGTCCAACAGCTGGCCGATATCTTTTAGAATGGTGTCAACCCAAATTTTGTGTTGAACTCTCCTTGTACTGAGATGGTGTGTTGTGGTATAAAGCAAGTATTGTTACCGTTGAGATCACTAGGTCTATAGATAAGGCATTTGTTTTGCCACAGTCCGCTGGGGTAGCATAGATTAATGTCAACTCACACAGAATTGCAATCAAAATGTGCAGGATTCACAAAGTTGTTGATTGTGATTTTGGCTTTTTTTCCATTTTGTGTTACTGTATACCTCATTGAAAATCCTGGACAGGAACATTTCCTAAGTTAACAAGAGGTGTGTTGGAAACTCCTTGTTTGAGGAGGCTATTGTTGAAGTTCAGTAGTGATGCCATTTGTTCAATAAGATCATTGTTGTTTCAGTGGTCCCGCCTCCTATTGTTGGCAATGATAGAGTAAAGCAGAGTCGCAATAGTTGATAAGCTTTTTCCTCCAAATTTTTCTTTCTTCTACGAACTCAAGTTCGCAGAACACAATAGCTTAAAATTAAATGTCTCTTGGCCGTATGGTAAAATTAAGGAATTCATCATCAGCGGTTTTTGGCGGAATCAATCAGGCTATTAATGCCGATTTAGGGATTTTTCCTAAATCGGCACCTCTAAATCCGCTCTAGTAATCGAACATCGGGCCGTCCTTCCCCCCTGGTTTTGGGATTTATTTTTCCCATTGCTCTACAGGAGCTCGGCAACAAAATCCCAAATCTGTAACGAACATCGGGCATCCTCCCCCCCTCAAGGTGTACCGCGCTGGACCACCGCGCAGAATGACATCAAACAGAATATGCTCTTTATAAAATTTTACCAGGCATCTATAATTATATCCATGGGGAGCCTTCGGGTGAGCGAGTTTCGGCAGACTACTATTCCCCAAAGTGGTGGGTAGTCGATTACTAACAACATGTTCATGGCGCTGCACTTCGCACGTGCAATATGCTTGGGACTGCCGTGATACCTCCCCTAGGTGCTCTGACATGTATCCCCGAAGGATATAACCTACGGTCAGTGGAGGTGCTGATGTGAGGATCCACTTGATGCCATCTTCATTACCCCCGATCCACTAAGATGATGGTATAAATAAGTCGGCAAGAACTTTTTTCTCCCGGCGAGACCATATAAAGTAGGACGAAAACCTTTTGCTTTCACAAGCTAACAAGTTACTGGGTTATTATATAAGTGCTAATTTTTACGTAATTGCCGACGTGTTTTCACACAGGGATGCAATAACCGCCCTCCCCCTGGAAAAATGTGTAACATACCTCAACGGGTTCAGTGCAATGCAAGGTCAGCGGGTGGCAGGGTTCTAGTTGCGAGGGCAAATTATGGAAACCAGGTGAAGCTAGCCTGATGTTGCGCAGACATATGCCAAACAAGTAACAGGAATTGCCGTAAATTCCTGTTCTGCTGCCGGCATAGTACCAGGGCTACGATGTTTCGAGGTAAAACTGAGCTTATTTTTTTCTCGGTCCGCCCTATTACGATCGCCCACAAGCGCGACACCATGCAGACCGAGGTAAACCGCCAGACATCTGGAGTGGTGTGACCGCGAATACTAAAATTATCTAGCATTATTCAACGTTTTTATATGGCAATCCGTTTCTAATGGTTCGTGTTGCGTCGTGTTGCTTTCCCTATATGTTTTTTCCGGCTTCCCGATTAGGACTCCCTCGTTTCAGTAAATTATTGCCTTGGCTCCAGCTTAGTCGAGTCTTCGTCCAGGCCTGCTTGCCCCGTGCGATTCGCGTAAGAGCGCCCTACTATCGGTATGTCTTGAAATAAACTAGCTCTCGTCGCGCCGGATTTGATGCTGTTTTTGAATTCACTGTTGCTGTTAGGATGGCATATCCCACCCCGACCCCCTCCCCACCCACAAACATACTGGCTTGAATCCGTTGACTCCCGATAGCCGCCCATAGGGAGAAAGTTACAACTATACACTTTGAATGGAGGTTTGTTTTACAACCGAGCCGAATCTGTAAAATCGTGTATTATTCCTATTTTCATCACGACTGGTCCGTGTTGTTTATCGCCGTTGTGTAAAATATCCGATTCAAAGCGATCATAACATTAAACGGACCAACTGATAGATTATGTATGCATACCGCTTACCGTCCCTGTCTAAATTCTAAACGGGATAAATGCCCAATTGGCCAATAAACGGAGCTAAACGGAACTAATAACCCGAATGGCCGTGTCAGATTTGTCAGATCTGACATGGGGTCACAAAATAAACCAAACGCCAAAGCAAGTATTTTGAAAGGATAAAACGTCTAACTTTGTAGACTAACCCCGTGTAAACCAGGTCTAAAAGTTAGACGCCCCTTTGAGAATTTAGCCTATCTGTTTTTCACCATTCCAATGGAATTATCACAATTAGGGTCGATTCTCAACGAACGTTTTAAAATAAACCGTGTTTCAGGCCTAACTATGGTTAGCTAAACGCCCAGTTAAAAAAAACCGCATTTTAAATATTTTAACATCGTTTAGCTACCACGATATTAACGCAAATATCACCACCGAACTTATCTCGCCCATAATAACATAATTATGTCAACAATGCCATCCGGAGTTTTAAATTCTACGCAGGAAGTCCACGGGTAAAATTTCAAGAATGCAGTACTTTTAGAAATTTTGTAATACTATCAATACATGTAGGTCTTCCTTATAGCAGAGCCGATACACACGACGAGCATAAAGATAGAGCAAATCATAAATAGAAGAAAAATCCACTCAGGACTCGGAAAAGAAAGATAAGAGTAAATAAAGGAGACAACTGGTTTAACCACCATTATAGCTGAAAATATCGCAGGCACTAGATTAAAGCTTAAAGTACCACGCCTTAAAGCTATCCGAGGACCAATCTAAGTTTTTAACAACTTTTTAGTCATGTTTAACGATGTTCGTCTAAAAATTTTAAACAGCTTTAAAGTTACCTACGTTTTGAGAAGTACGTTTAATTTAAGCGACGTTAAATTGCGATTTAACCATTGATTAGCGTTTAAACAGTGATTATCGGTCTAAATATAATGATACCCCGCAAAAAGGACACTTTATTACCATTCACTAAATGATAACCGGCAGAAACTGAAGTGATATGCTACCAACTTTATCTGAAAAAAATATATTAAATAAAATACTTTTTAGCTGACAATACTCATTCTAAGGGTTTACCTGATGAAGATTAATTTTCGGGATGTCATGCGTGGTAAGTTAACAGATTTTATAAAGCAATGTGCCTTTATGAAACTTTAGATTCCAGGCTATTGTTAAAGTATTGAAATTCATATAAAGGACAGGTGTGATTCCTCTTAGCTTAGTTGAAAATGAATGGCTGGAAGTTCTTCGAATGTGTTATTTTATAAATCTTCACCAAGTCAGTAAAAATCGATCTGTTGTGTCATTACAACATTTGGGTCTTGTAAAAGATACCAGGCAAGATTGCAAGCAAACAAAACCCCATTTTCTTGTTAAAAAAGAACTGCGACATATGATTCCATCAAAACAAAAGAGTGCCACTTTATTTACAAGTTTAATTATATTCAGTGGTATTTTCATGAAAACCAACTGCTGTTTGCTGTTATATTTAATGGTAATGCCATCAATCAGCATACCTTCAATGTATTGGAAATCGCTCAGCGGACAACGGAATGGGCAAATGTGATTGCACAACTTATTTGGATACGTTCTTAGATCGCAATTAATTAATATCAATTGAGTGTCTTATCTGCATGCTGATGAAGGACGTGCCTTTTATGGCACGTTGCGCAAGAGCCTAAAAGATCAAATAGATGTACGAGGTTTAGGTTTTAGTGGCGACCCTGTTTTCAATCGCCCCTTTAACATGGACGAATTGAAATCCGCTATGCTAAAACTGCACAGCTGGAAGCCAGTAGGCCTTGGCAACATCTCAACTGACAGCTGAAAAATGTCGGTCCAGTAGCAATTGAATGGCTTCTTTAGCTCTACAATTGCTGCCTTATTTCCCACAAGTTCCCAGATCTGGAGTAAAGCATGTGTTAATGGCACTCCTAAGCCTGGAAATTCCATCCAATCCCAAGAGCTGCAGATAATATCACTCCTCAGCCTACCTACACGCTCTTTTGAACGCCTCCTGCTCAATCGTACGCACCTGTGATAGACAACAGGTTGCCGCCAGCAAAGCAAACAACAGCAAGTAACTCAACCTAACTCAACAATTGAGATGTTTTCGAGAAGGATAATGGTCCTAGTTGTTTTCGTCGACCTATCAGGCAGCCTATGACACTGTTATCACAGGTGCTTACTCCATAAGATTCTTGAAATCACTAGGGAATCCGCTTGACTGAGCTTATTGCAGGCAACAGGATGTTCTGTGTTCACTAGGCCCGAAGAAGAAACCGATGGCGTAGGCTCAAGAATGGACTACCACAGGGAGCGTGGCTGCACCTCGCTCCCTGTTCAACATCATACCTATCCAACGACCAACATAGATGCAGACGATTTGGAATTACGCATAGCTGTTGAAAGAGAGACTCTCCAAATCTTTGGACGAACTCAATCCTATTATAAGGAAAACCACCTACTGTCAACTCCATCCAAGACACAGGTGTGTGCTTTCCATCTCGCACACCCCTGGAGCACTGGATAACCCTGTCTACCTAGGAGTTAACCTGGACCGCACTCTCTCTTAATAAGACCCACATCGGAAGACGAAAGTAATTATTTTCCACGCAATTAAATCTTGAACAAACCAACTCAATGGTCAACAATAGGGGGTGCTAGCCCACATATAATAAGATCGACGGCAGGCTTGCCCTGTGCTAACTGTGCAGAGTAAATGCTTGTCCCTGTATGGGAGAATCAACCCATGCCATGACGCTTGATTCAGCGTTAAATTGCCTCACGCCGGCTTATTACATGATGCCTCCTCCAACACCAACGGAAACTTACACATCCTAGCAGGAATTGCTCCATCAGACATTCGTCGTAGCGTAGCGGCGAGCTGCAAGAGCGTAGCTGCCAAGTTCTAATGTGAAGCCCCTCTGTCTGGACCTATACCTGCTGCAACCGCCTTACATCCATAGAGAGTGTTTCAGCAAAGCCAAACTCTTGAACAGTTCTAAGGAGCTGAAGAAGTCGCCTTGTGGAAAGAAAAGACTTGCCACTCAACCAAGTAACATCTATTGGTACTGACCTGTGAGCATCTCCCACCTTGTACCTGGAGCGGACTCCTCATGGTTGAATGGCGATGCCTCAACAGATTGAGAAACAGAATATGCCGATCTAAAGGTTCCTTACAGAAGTGTGTCTACCTGGGAGCAGACAGGACATACCTGTTGGTGTTTGGAACAGCACCACATACTATGGTCTGTCCCCCGCTGGAACAACAATGCACAACAATGGACTTGCGGAATTGCAGTGAAGCACCAGAACGTTTATACTAAATTCGACCATTTCTGGCTGGATCATATTTGAAGAACTACAGTGTTTGACCGTCATACGAAGAGGCCAACGATGTTGACAATTAGAAATTAGGAGGTTACTTTGAGTACTATATTTAATTAGTAGTTTAGTAAATAGAAAGTAAAAGGACATACCTGCATCCCGTATTTCTCGAAAGTCTATCTTACAGATACGACCAAAACATGGATTACTAAGGGGGTGGTTAACACCCCGAGAATTCATAATAATAAAAATATTATATAAAAAAAATTTCCGTTTCTAATTTGATACCATGCACGCGCACATTCCTTCTTAACCTTTTTTTTCTAAGTGAGTTTCTGGAATTTGGTCAACCGTCCCCTCCTTCCCACCTCCAATAGAAATTTTAAACGGGCTGGTAAGGTAACGATAATGCGATGTGTTATTAAATCCCTCAATAAAGGCATAAAAATAAAATAGGGCATTCATAGAAATTTAAAGATAATAGCTGATGTTAGGACATCTGCTTCACACCCTGCTCATGTGGTTCGTACCAATTTACAGAGTGTATTTAGTTACATTGTTGATGATGTGCCCTTTTTTAGGCCTATTATATTAAATGAACCTCAGCGGCATGATATTTTCTCACCTATTAAAAATTGACCATCCTCCTTCAGGTAGTGGAACGGTTGGTGCTTCCTGCATATGCGGCAATGGTTTAAAGTTGGGTATCTAAGCCAGAACATTCTATTGTTTTGATTTCCGCTCGGCTCCGACACTGGTACACTCATGACTTTTTTCTTCTCGCGACTCTAACACCCCTGCGGTATTTGGCGTACATGTTTGCCTGTAACTGTAGGCGTTTTGGTCCTCCTCTAACGATATCAGAGAGAATAGGGCTCATTCGGCCTACTTCATTAAGCATAGGATGACTATTAGTTTATTGCTTTAATTAGCCGCTGTGATATATCCGATTCTACTGGGTCTATGCGTGCACACCTGATTAGTTGATAAAAAATGTAACACATGTGAGGATACTGGAACCTTTAAGTACTCTTTTAAAGAGCAACATCGTTCCTGTCTAAATAAAATATTGTCTGCAGACTGGAAACTGTTTCCTTAGGTAGGCTTGTTTGTTTATTGGTCTCCCGTATAACAGGGTGACGATTAGCTTTCACCAGTGATTATCGGTCTAAATATAATGATACCCCGCAAAAAAGACACTTTATATACCCATTCACTAAATGATAACCGCAGAAACTGAAGGTGATATGCTACTCAATTATCTGAAAAAAATAATATTAAATAAGAATAACTTTTTAGCTGACAATACTCATTCTAAAGGGTTTACCTGATGAAGAGTTAATTTTCGGGATGTAATGCGTGTAAATTGAACAGATTTTAAGAAAGCAATGTGCATTTATGAAACTTTAGATTCAAGTCTATTGTTAAAGTATTGAAATTAATAAATAAAGGACAGGTGTGATTCTCTTAGCTTAGTTGAATGAGAATGGCTGGAATGTTCTTCGAATTGTGTTATTTATAAAATCTTCACAAAGTCAGTAAAAATCGTATCTGTTGTGTCATTACACATTTGGCTCTGGGTAAAAGATACCAGGCAAAGAGATTACTGCCGAGCAACCCCGTTTCTTGTAAAAAGAAATGCGAATATGATATTCCATCAAAAGAGTGCCACTTTATTTACAAGTTTATATATTCAGTGTTATTTTTCATGAAAACTAACTGCTGTTTGCTGTTAATATTTAATGGTATGCCATCAATACAGCAATACATTCAATGTATTGGAAATCGCTCAGCGGACAACGGAATGGGCAAATGTGATTGCACAACTTTATTTTGGGATACGTTCTTATATCGCAATTAATTAAATATCAATTGAGGTGTCGTATCTGCAGTGCATGAATGAAAGGACGTGCTTTTAATGGCAAGTGCAGCAAGAAGCCTAAAAGATCAAATTAGACTGTAAGAGGTTTAGTGGCGACCCTGTTTTCAATCGCCCCTTTAACATGGACGAATTGAAATCCGCTATTGCTAAACTTCAAGCTGGAAAAGCAGTAGGCCTTGGCAACATCTCAACTGAGCAGCTGAAAAATGTCGGTCCAGTAGCAAAGGAATGGCTTCTTGAGCTCTACAATTGCTGCCTTATTTCCCACAAGTTCCCAAAGATCTGGAGGAAAGCATGTGTTATGGCACTCCTAAAGCCTGGGAAATATCCATCCAATCCCAAGAGCTGCAGATAATATCACTCCTCAGCCATACCTACAAGCTCTTTGAACGTCTCCTGCTCAATCGTATCGCACCTGTGATAGACGAAGCAGGTTTCCGGCCAGGCAAATCAACAACAAGGCAAGTATTCAACCTAACTCAACACATTGAGGATGGTTTCGAGAAGGATATGGTAACCGGAGTTGTGTTCGTCGACCTATTAGCAGCCTATGACACTGTTAATCACAGATGCTTACTCCATAAGATTCTGGAAATCACTAGGGGCATCCGCTTGACTGAGCTTATTGCAGGCAAACAGGATGTTCTTTGTTCAGCTAGGAGCGAAGAAGAACCGATGGCGTAGGCTCAAGAATGGACTACCACAAGGGAGCGTGGCTGCACCTCTCCTGTTCAACATCTATACCAACGACCAACATAGGAGTGCAGACGATCTTGGAATTAGCGCATAGCTGTTGAAGAGAGACTCTCCAAAGCTTTGGACGAACTCAATCCTTATTATAAGGAAAACCACCTACGTGCAAATCCATCCAAGACACAGGTGTGTGCTTTCCATCTACGCAACACCCCTGGAGCACTGTGATAACCCTGTCTACCTAGGAGTTACCTTGGACCGCACTCTCTCTTATAAGACCCACATCGAGAAGACGAAGAGTAAAGTATGTTCACGCAATAATATCTTGAACAAACTCAATGGCACAAGATGGGGTGCTAGCCCACATATAATAAGATCGACGGCACTTGCCCTGTGCCAATCATGTGCAGAGTATGCTTGCCCTGTATGGGGAAGATCAACCCATGCCAAGAAGCTTGATTCAGCGTTAAATGCCTCCCGCCGGCTTATTACAGGATGCCTCCTCCAACACCAACGGAAAACTTACACATCCTAGCAGGAATTGCTCCATCAGACATCCGTCGTAGCGTAGCGAGCATGCAAGAGCGTAGCTGCCAAGTATCTAATGTGAAGCACCCTATGTCTGGACAGATACCTGCTGCCAACCGCCTTAAATCCAGAGAGAGTTTCTCAAGCAAAGTCCAAACTCTTGAAACAGTCTCTAAGGAGCTTAAGAGAGTCGCCTTGTGGAAAGAAAGACTTGCCATCAACCAAGTAACATCTATTGGTATTGAACCTGGTGAGCATCTCCCACCTTGTACCTGGAGCTGACTCCTCATGGGGTGAATGGCGATGCCTCAACAGATTGAGAAACAGAATATGCCGATCTAAGGTTTCCTTACAGAAGTGGGGCTACCTGGAAGCAGACCAGGACACTACCTGTGGTTTTGGAACAGCACCACAGACTATGGTCTGCCCACTGCTGGAACAACAATGCACAAACAAGGACCTTGCGGAATTCAGTGAAGCAGCCAGACGTTCTACCCATTTCTGGCTGGATCATATTTGAGAACTACAGTGTTTGGACACGATAAGAAGAAGGCCAACAGATGTTGACAATTAGAAATTAGGAGGTACTTTGAGTACTATATTTAATTAGTAGTTTAGTAAAATAGAAAGTAAAAGGACATACCTGCATCCCGTATTTCTCGAAAGTCGTATCTGAGCAGATACGACGTTTTTTCACAATGGATGTGTACAATGTTGTGTTGTCGCACAGCAAGTATGCTTATTAAAAGATATTATATAAATTTTCCGTTTCGTAATTTGATACCATGCACGCGCACATTCTTTCTTACCTTTTCTAAGTGAGTTCGGATTTGGTCAACCGTCCGCTCCTTCCACCTCAAAATAGAAATTTGAAACGGGCTGGTAAGTAACGATAATGCGATGTGTTTATTAATCACTCAATAAGCAGAAAAATAAATAGAGGAATTCATAGAAATTTAAAGGATATATAGCGGGATGTTAGGACATCTGCTTTCACCCCTGCTAATTGGTTAGTAACCAATTTACAAATGTGTGATTTAGTTACATTGTTATGATGTGCCTTTTGTAGGCCTATTTATTAAATGAACCTCAGCGGCATGTTATTTTCTCACATATAAAAAGTTGACGCATCCTCCTTCAGGTAGATTGACGGTTGGTGAATTCTGCATATGCGCAATGGTGTAAAGTGGGGTATATAAGCCAGAACATTCTATTGTTTGATGTTCCGCTTCGGCTCACACACTTGGTTACACTCATGACTTTTCTTCCTCGCTGACTCTACACCCCTGCGTGTATGTGCGTACAATGTGCTGTAGAATGTAGGCCGTTTTGTCTCTCTAACTATATCAGAGAGAATAGGGCATCAGTCGGCTACTGCATTAAGCAATAGGATGACTATTAGTTAGGCTTTAATTAGCCGCTGTGATATATCCGACTCTACTGGGTATATGCGGCACTGTTGAGTGATAACAAATGTAACAAACACATCGTTCTGTGAGGGGAACTGAACCTTGTAAGTACTCTTTTAAGAGGCAAAACTATCGTCATGGTCTAAATAAAATAAATGTTGCAGACTGGAAAAGGTTCCTTAGTTTTAGCTTGTTGTGTATTGGTCTCCCGTATAACAGGGTGACGATTAGCTTTCACCCTAGGTTTTTTTTTCAAAATTCAAATTAAATATATTGGTACATCAAAACAATTAAAATAAAACATAGATGGAGGAGGTACAAAAGAACGCAAAACCTGTAAGACATTTTGTACCACCTATACTAATAACCATACATAAATTACAAAAACAATTACATAAACAGCACAAGCATGCCAAGCAGTAAAAGTACAAATGAGTTAGTCCTAGGACAATAAGCGATTTTTAAAAGATACCATAAGAAAAAACAGAGGTCTAAAGATAGCAATTTTTTAATGACAAAAACAACAATTTTAGAGATTACGAATTCAAAATATGAAACTAGTTTCACTTTAACTGGTTGATTGTTGAATCTTTAACAGGGCTGGCAGTTCATTCCAAAATTTGGGCCTGAATTTAAAACAGGTTCTTACGAAACATATGAAGCTGGAAATCGAATGGATTCTAGTAGCATAGTTATGATTTGACTTTATTGGATTAAAAATTCCATCAAATACATGTGGGAGCATATTATTGTTGTATTTGAACATGAAAATCCTATTCCTTTTTGTAACATATTAAAATGTCCAATACATTAAACCTTTTGACAATGGTTTTGAAGGCGATAATACAGAGCGTTTGAAATTTGAATATTTCTTAAAGCACGTTTGGTAATTTAGGTACCTTTTCAAGATATACTTGTTGGCAATTACACAATCAAAGTAAACCATAATTTTTTAAACTATGGTAATATAGAGAACAATATAATTTATTACAGAGCTTGTTCCGGGCAAAAAACATTTCACTTTGATTCAGTACACAATATTCTTAACATAGTTTGCATAATTATCTAGGGGTTTTTCAATGTTAAATTTTAGTATTCTATTAGATCCCGACAGAAGAAACTTGGTTCTTGAAAACTCGAGAAAGTTGGCAACCATCAAGAAAAATATCACAACCGTTGTCTATTTTTGTTTGAAATGGAGTTTCCTAAGAACATCAAATTGTATCTTTTAGCATTTATGATAGCTTATTTGGCTTTAACCAGTTGCAAAAACCTCCTTCATTTATTATTCACTGGAGCACAAATTTTTGACATCCTAGTGGAATATAAAAACATGTAGTATCACGCAAAAAAAAAAAAATATAGTTTTAATTAAATCTGATGTATAACAAATATCATCATAATAAAAAGCGAAGTGGTCCAAGTGTGGATCCTTGTGGCACACCACATTGTTGGATATCTTGTGAGTCTACGAGTTTCCTGTGTTGTACAAAACATATTGTTTCCTATTTGAAAGATAACTTTTGAACCAATGGTGGAAATGCCTCTGAAACCATAATGTTAATGTATATAACAAAAATGTCATGATCAAATTCGTGTCAACACATGCTTCGACAAATCCATAAAGATGCCAACCGTATCAGTGTCACCATCATAGCCTAGTTACATCATTTACAAAATCAATTACAGCCTGTAGGGTAGAATGGTTGTACGAAAAACCATCTTGCTTTTTATAAAGTATATCATTTTTTGACAAAAAAATCTAAAAAGTGATACAATACGGTCAAGGATTTTTGAGATACTGGGGAGAACTGAAAACTGGCCTATAATTACCAAATATTTCAGGGTTATCTTTTTTGTATATAGGGACAACCTTAGATACCTTCAAATCATTCCGGGAAAAAGGAGGAAAACACAAAAGCAAGGCTTAAATAAATTGCATATGATGGACAACGGTTTTGCTAATTCTTTTGCTACACGCTTAATTAAATCTGCCTTTATATCGTCATGTCCAGCACTTTACCTGCTACCTAAATTTTTAATTATCTTCAAAATTTCGTCCTCGTCAGTTGGTTTGAAAAAAAACAAGTTGCACTATTGCTATTCGAAAAATATGATGAGAAGAAATTTTTTCCCGTATGCTGATAGACGAAAGCTTAGCTGGGGGGACCTATGTTAGCGAAGTATTGATTGAATTTTGTTTAGAAATCAGTTTGGACATGTATATGGTTCATCTCCATCTACAAAATTTTTTTCAGTACACTTTATCTGCTATTTGGTGATAAGCGTTAAAATTTTCCAAGTGTTTCTAATATTTGGTTTGTTCATTATCCAGTAAATTAGTAAAGTAGTTCTTTTTGCTAAACCGCAAGTAGTATTTAACCTGTTCCTATATTTTTATATTTTCTGTTCCATCAGTAGGTGTGCGAATAAATTTTTGTATAACTATTTTTTCCTGCGAATGCATTTTAGTAAATCCAAACGATAACCCAAGGTGACTGGAGTATCTTTACAGATCACCTTTTTTACAGATTTTGGACAACACCGTATCATACAAATGAGTTAATTTAGATACAAAATTTCATAAACACATTGATATCATCGCCAAAACATACCAGATCCCAATCAACTTTACTCAATTCAGCTCTTCAAATACGTATATTTGGACCTTTTAATTGCCGCATTTCAATTTAAATGCGATCATTGGTATTTCTATTAGTCTTAGATCAGATGGTATAAAAACAGGTAAGGTGGGTCACTTAATCAGGGCTACAATAATTACCAGGAGGTTGGTAGGTAATGGAATTTGTAAAAATATTATCAATAATGGTTGCTGAAGTGGGGTAATTACGTTTTCTGAAGTTAATCGAAACAAAGGCATTACACCAAAGAAAATGTTGTCTTTCCGCTTCTTCCAAAGTTTTCTCCCTTTTGTGATGCTAAATTCGCTTATGTGTGGGTTTTCATGTTTTGGGCGTTGCGGCTATGGCCAATCAGCGTCGCCGGTTCTTGATTCTTAAGAATCCATTGTGTTTCAGGGGCACCCTCACAATGCTTTTCGATCTCGGAGGGAGTCGGATGGGATTCATGCTCTGACAAAAATATGTTTGCGTACAGAATCTTGGAAAACTGTGGAATTTTGAAAAATAAATAGTTTTTTTTTTTTTAAATGATGTAAATGTTGTCTTTTCTGTGAAATTTGGATTCAATATTCGGGACAATGCCTGGAAATCGTAACGGCGGAAGAGGTAAGGAAAGAAGATCAGGCAACGAGGCGAATTTAGTGGATGTTGTTGTACATTGGAACGTGAAACAAGATCGCAAGCTAGAGCCGGTAAGAAGAATAACAGCGAGAGGAAAATAACGAGGCAAATGATCCGGGTTCGGTAGCGTCAAGTTCAGGATTGAATATCCAGCAATCAACGACTCTCGGAATAACAATGATAACCTCTCCAAATGGCCGTCTAACCAAGGAAATACGTCCGTGAATCCAGCAAATTCGGGCAATCAGATCGTTCCAACACAACAACAAAACAAAAACAATCTCAACGTCCAAACCAAGCACAAAGCTCTACCGACAGTTTGCGTCAGGTTCCGTCTTCCCAGGCCCAGCCCAGCAGGTAAACAATCAACCAAGCAAATACAGTAGTAAACCCAGGCACTTCATCCCTTTGTGAATAGGGCCAAGATGGGTGTCTTGTGAGTGTTTTAACCAAGCATCAACAACAAAACATCGCCGGTTGTGTGATCCGAGAACCAAAGCAATCAACTCAGAGCATGGCCCGTAATGCAAAACTATTTACAAGTAATCAACATCAACAGAACAGTGCCGGTAGTGTGAATACAATCAAAGCTTTGAGTGTGGTGGTGCTGGTGTTGTTTGTTGTCGCAAAGCAGGCAGTGCAGCCGCAGCTCAAGCATCCAGCTTATTGCCAGGAGCTACTGGTGAGCCATTTCTCAAAATAGATTTTGTACTAATACTACGCTTTCAGTATTAGGTCAGCAATCAATTAACCCAATAGCAATAAAATCAGGGTTCTTCTTTGCAAACAAATTCCAAATCCAGGGTTTTGTGGAATTCTTGTCAAAACAATTCAATTGTCATCAATTTGCAGTCCACTTTCAAAGGGTTTATCAGTATCAATAAAGGGTAAAATTGTGAATGGGGGTATATTGATTTTGGTTATTGCTTGATGATACTGAGGTTCAGTAGGGGTGATGATTCTAGTACAATGAAATTATCTGGTTGATGGGAAAGGGTGTAGTGCTTTGGCAAAAACAAAATAAGCCGAAGAAGCGATTACAACAATTAATAATGGACCTCTGCCTTTATGTTTTTGCTTCAGTCTACTTGAGCGTGCATCCCCCACCGTGTCAAGGAAATTTTTATGAAGTATGCGCATGTTATTCGCACGGCTGATTTCGCTTTGGTTGGGGGTGGGGTGGAGCGAGGGGTCGATGATATACCAATTAGATGAGACAGCAGCAACATCCAGAAAGGTTAGTGGGCCCTACTTGATGGTGAATTCGGGCCATGTCTGTGGCATATCACCAGTTCACAGAGGATTTGGTTCAAGGTATGCTCAGTTTGGGGGAACCCAGTCAAATTGGTAATGGGTTCGGGCCCAGGGCAGTCAAAGAAGAGGTCGTGGTAGCTTTCAGTCAGTATCCCCCCTTTGAAAAAAGCTGTTAATCAAAGGTTGTGCTTTGGACTTCAACAAGGAGGATGCTCACGAGGGTTGCCAGTGCCGGTTTAAGCATAAATGTGCCAAGTGTGAAAATATAGGACATGGGGCACAAAACTGTAAGAAAGGAGGATAAGCCCAGAGGTAAATCAGGGGTGTTAATTGCTTAGGGGGGTCTTTGTGCCTTTGTTCTAAATACGCATTCACCGATTATTCGTGGTCACTTTACTCTTTTTAGATAGAGTTACCCTATAATCTGCGGCAGGTCTGCTGAGTGATGGTTTTTCCCACGGTTAAATTGGGGGGTATTTAGGTGAACGTTTGGCTAGGGACTCCCCTTAATTTGACAAAGTCGGTCCGTGTGAAATGCCCTCTTAACGCCATGAAAAATTAGGAAAAGAAATTAGTTGGGAGGCTGGCAGGCCCCTTTGAGGTTGACCTTATTCAACCTTATTGTGTCATCGATTGGTCTTGTTCCAAAAGTCTGTCTCGTGGTAAAATTCAGGCAATCAGATCTTTCTTTCCCAGAAGGGGGTCCATTAATGATGGTCTTGATAAGCTATGTGTTCGGTAAACAATATTCAAACTTGACGAGGCGTATCGTTGGGAATAGGGTAGGTAAGGGTGCACTCATGGCTAAGGCGGACATAGAGTCCGCCTTTAGATTGTTACTTGTCCATCCTCAGGATTTTCACTTGTTAGGCATTAATGTTAGGGGAAAATTTTTTCGTTAACCAAGGCTCTCCTATGGGGCTTCTTGCTCGCAGGCACTCTGTGAGGCATTCTCGGGACTTTCATCTTAAATGGGCAGGTCACAAAGATGCAGCGACCAACACACGGACAGGTCGTCCCACTATATGGATGATCTTAGTCCTTGTAGGAAATGCAATATGAGTCTAGTGTTCATTTCATGCAGTCGCCTTGTTCGTATTTAAGCAGGTTATGTAGTGATTTAGGAGTTCCGTTAGCTCCAGAACCAAGACCCAGTGGGGCCCAATTTCAAAATCAACCTTTTTAGGTTAGTTGGAATAATTGATTCAGGAGCGCCAAGTTATTTCAATCATTAAGTAAAATGAATGATTATTTTGCTAAGGTTCCAAGAGGCAATCAACTCGTCGCATCTCTTATTTGAAATGTATACAAGTCCAAGTATTGTAGGTCATTATCATTTGTCTGTAAAGCTGTTTCGCAGGCAGAGCCTTTTATTAGGCGTTTGATGACCTTTACCGTGTGGAAGTCAAAAAACCTTGGCATAAGATAAATTTCAGCTGGAGTTTTAAAAGTGATTGCAGCTGTGGATGATTTTCTAAGAATTTTCAATGGCATTTTCAATTATTCCAGAGCGTACTTGGTTTGGAGGGGACATCTACACGTTGTTTACAGATGCCAGTGGTTTGGTTTGGTGGTTATTTCAGGGGCCAATGGTTTCAGGAAATGGCCAGCATTCTGTGGAAAAAATTTCAATTGCTTGGAGGGAATTATTACGATGTGGTTTCTATTGTTTTGTGGGGAATCTGCTAGTAGGGAAGCGTGTTACTTCTGCGTACGGACAATGCGAGAGTGTTGTCGTCCATTATCCAAATAGGCACAACTTCAGGTGCCAAAGAGAATGAAGCTTATTGCCGATTTTTCGTTGTTTGCCCCAATGCCTGAAAAATCAATGTGTCAATTTGTGCCTCACATTATTGCGGGGAAGGACCCAATATATCGCAGATGCCCTTTACCCCCGCTTTCAGATGAGGGCCGTTTCAGAGACTGAAGTTCCAGAAGCGCCAAATGGGAGGGGATACCAGTGCCGCAATTCCTCTGGAACCTTTGATAGCAGAGAAGCCACGTAGATTGGTAAGACGCTGTCCATTGGATGAAAAGTACGTGGAATCTTATGCAGGGCAGTTAGAAAATTTTATTAATTTCAAGAAATTCCAGGGATTAGGTTCACAATGGCCACGGTTTTCATCATCTGATTTATTGCCTGCCTTTATTTCTGTTCTCTCATTGAGGGGGGGGCCCATCATCAATTTTTTTTTTTTTTTTCTTCGTGATTCAGCAATTGCATTTCGTCCATAAGATTAACGGTCCTGGATAGATCCACGCAATTGTTATTGTCACCAAATGACAAGAGTGAGTAAGAGGGTTGTAGGAGCTTGGGAGCTCCTTCGGATAGCTAGGCGTCAATAACCTTTCAGTGTTTGAAACGCTGAAACGGTTGATGGAAAATTCTGCCACAGATTTGTAAATCTTCATATGAAGCACACTTATTCGTGGCGGCATTTTCTTTGGCCTTTTTTTGCATTTTTGCGCTTTTTTCGGAGTTTGCTTGCTACAGTATGACTAGGTGATGAATCTCATGTTCGTTATCTATTGGTGACTTTCAATGGCTCTGATAAATCTTCAGTCTTGTGTCATTAGGCTTTTCAAAGACTGATCCATGTGGCCAGATCAATCAACAATTGGTAATTGAAAAAGCAGATGCTGATATGCTTGGTGTTCCTGTAACAGCCATGTCACCAATTATTTGGTTGTTGTAAGGCAACCAGCTGGTTCCCCTGGGACCATTGGTGCCCATTTTTGATGGAAAGGCCCTGACAAGTTTCAAATTGGCCACATTTGGACAAGTAGGGATTAAAAACCCTTTAGGGCGCTCCCATTCTGATGATTTTTTCTCCCACAGCTTCAGGATTGGGGCAGCTACTTCTGCAGCTTTGTGTGGGGTGTCTGTCTGGAATCAAATGATATTACAAACAAGGGGGAGAGGGATGGGGGTTCAGCTGCAGTTAAGCGTTACATTAGGCCAAATCAATTTAGCTTCCTTCATTTAAAGTTATTTGATAACTCAGATTGGTTGTGTTCATATTGCTTGTTTTAAGCTAATATATCCGTTGTGCTTCAGGCCCCATTTATGTTTCTTCACAGGTACATACTTGGAAGTTGACGCTGCGGATACGCCCATGTTTATAATTTCATGTTTATTTCATGTTTTACAGGAGTTCCATCGCCCTTCCATATGCATTAACACAATGTTCCTTACAGGTAGTTACTGAAAAGCCAGTGGCTAGAGAAAGTTGTTTTCCGCCATCATCTACAGTTTGTTTACTTTGATGTTACAATTTTATTTTATTGTTCAGACTCTGTCTTGCTGTTTCTTTTGGTCTTTTCAGGGCCAATGGAGAAACCGGGATAATTGGCGCACCAGCATTGTTGTTGCACGCATGGGAAATATAGCTGCGAGCGCAAATAGAGGTGCGGAAGCCCAAGGAAAGTGTGCTTTGGAAGGGTACCCCTGGTCGTAGAAGAATTGCAGGGTTAGGGAATAGAGTTAGCACGTATTTGCACAAGTTCAATTATCCAACTTCCAATTGTACTCATGTCGGAACTTGTGATATTTTTGTTACACACTTGGGTGATATCAGGCTAGTATTGTATGGAAAATTGGCATGCTATTAGGAATATTGTACCGGATAAAAGAACCCTAAATTTGGTTATGTCTGATATTTTGCCTCGTCAGTTCTACCAGGGTGACATTAGTAAGGGTGGGGTAAGAGGTGACAAGAGTGATATTAATAATTAGCTCATCAGGTGTGTAGGGAGATTTCGGCAAGTGGCCCATGTAATCACCGAATTACCATATATTCAATCCGAGCGACTAACTCTGTATTTGCAGGGATGGGCTTCCACTGAGTGACACAGGGCTCGAATCTTTCAGGGAGCACATGGGGCGGCGGACTGCCCTTTACTTTTCAATCAGAATCCATCAGCCTTCCGCTATCCGCCACAGAAATAGTTTGCTGCTTCCTCGGGGGGGAGGGCCGGGGGAGGGGGGGTTGTTAGCAGTATACTTTCCGGATATTGGTGGCGGATGCTTGTCTCAACTTACAGCATTAAAGCCAAAAATTCGATTTTCTATCCCCCATAAATGGAGGTGCCGCGTACTACCTTCGTCGGCCTCCTCGGGTAGTGTACAGAGAATGAGTTTTAGATGGAATTTTCATCGGCCTCAATTTAAATTTTTAAAAATTAATAAATTAGCTCCCTTGTGTAGAAGTTGTTCTAGATGGAAAATTTGCCTCAAACCTTATTGAATTTATTAAATATTCAAAATTTCTCTAATCCTTGCATGTGCATATATTACAGTTTGGAATGCTTCAGCTGGCACATACATTTGGGTTTCAAACATTTGCCATACAATTTAGTATTGGCAATCATAAATTATCCAAATCACATGAATTATATTAAAGGACAGATCTGGTGTGGAACTTTAAGTACAGTGATAGTTTGGCTCTGAAAAATATTCTATTTGAAAAGATGCGCTAGACACACACAATTTTTGTAAGATAATTTGTTTAATTGTACATTGCATCGAGCCGTGCATGGCCCTTTACAATAAAAGTATTGAAAGGACAGGTTAGAATAAAGTTTTTATTTCAACAAACTTATCGTATTTGGCTGAAAAACTTTGGTCTACAGATATATTATTTGAGGGACAGTGGAAATGTTAAAAATTTTTTTTAACCGGCTTCATTTTGGTTCCAGCCCATACAGGGTATCAACAACAAATGCTCTGTTATTTGGCTTTTGAACTTTGGGCTCTACTGATATATT
Source organism: Ophioderma brevispina (assembly GCA_023653785.1). Classification (NCBI taxonomy): domain Eukaryota; kingdom Metazoa; phylum Echinodermata; class Ophiuroidea; order Amphilepidida; family Ophiodermatidae; genus Ophioderma; species Ophioderma brevispina. Next base: position 33,139 of record JAMKCH010085137.1, read on the forward strand.
ATTTGATGGACATGACTAGTAAAAATTTTAACAAGCTCATTTTGGTTCAAGTTGTGTGAAAATTTAATTTGAAATTGCACTGAAATTCAGTGATACCTTCTGTTTGGTAGTTGGTCAAACGGTTCAGTTAATAAGATTCATACGAGTCGCAGAAAAGCCCTATTGCATTTACGTTGTGAGGTTTTGCATTTCTTTTGTCTAAGGGTAATCGTTTCTGAGTTAATCGAAAGGAAAAGCGCACTTTACCCACTGAAACAAGAAATGTGTTTTCCCGCTTCCAAGTTAGTTTTCTCCCTTTTGTGATGCTAATTTCGCTTATTGTGGGGGCGCGTTCACGTTTTGGGGCTTTGCGGTCAGCCAATCAGCCGTTAGCGGTTCTTGATTCTTAGAATCATTTTGTTTCAGGCCACCCTAACAAAGCTTTTTCGATTCGCTCAAGGAGCGGATGGGGACATTCCATGATCTGCACAAAAATCATTTTTTCACCTCCCACCACACCCAAAGTTGTGATGTAATAAAGCCCCCCCAAAAACCAAAATATGTAAGGGAATCCGTGAGCTTTAGATGGAATTTTCATCGGTGCTTCACAATTTAATAATAATAATTATCTCCCCTTGCATGTAGCAGGTTTGTTCTAGATGGAATTCGCATTCAAAAACACTTATTGAATTTACTAAATATTAAATTTTTATCATTCGATGTAGCTATATTTTTAAACGTTTGGAAGCTTCAGGCGGTCAATAATTGGGTTCAAACATTTGATACATTTAGATTGGAATCACTACTTTATCAAATCACTCAATAAGGACAGAATTGGTGATTTAGTACGTTGATAGTTTTGGCTTGACAAAAAATATTCTATTTTGAAAGATGGCTAGACACAACTTTTGTAACCGCTAATTGTTTAATTCGTAATTGCATGAGCCCTGTGAATTTGGCTTTACAAATAAGTATCTTGAAAGACAGGGTTAGATAAAGTTTTATCAACAAAAATTATGGTATTGGCTTGAACTTTCGGCTCTACAGATATATATTTGACCGGGGACGTGACAACCCCCAGTTAAAAATTTTAACAGCTCATTGTGGTTCAGGATAGGAATTTTCCACACACACACAAATGGGCTCAGTAATTGGATTGAACTTTGGCGCTAGGATATATATTTGAGGGAAATTGACTATCGAGTTAAAAAACCCAAAATTTTAAACAGCCATTTTGGTTCAAGTTGTGTGTGAAATTTATTTTGAACCATTGCACGTAAATCATGCTGATACATTTTCTGCTTGGCTATTTGGTACACAATGGTCAGGGTAATATCCAATATTCCTACGAGTGAAGAAAAGCACTATGATACGGTTGTGAAGGGTGCTGCATTTCTGTTGTCTAAGGGTACCTACGTGGGGGTTTTGTTACACTGGGATAAAGAGAATATGAAGACATATATTATAAAATCGTTGGAGGTATTTGTACATCCTCATTTGAGCAATACATTTAATATAAAACTCCCCCTTAATAGCAAGTTTTCATTATGCGGACTTTTGAGGCAACATATTTGAAAAATCCCTTTTAAAAGTTCTTTTCAAGTCCTGGCACGGAGGCCGGTAAACCACACCAACAATGATATTTCTTAGAACCAGTACGTTCAATTTCTAATGAATAAAGTCTCTACATTTTCAGGATGACTTATTTTAACCAAATCTTACGGATGCGATCTTATCTTGCTTTTTAATATATAAAACCCGCCACCTCACGCCACGGACATTTTTTCTGTACTAAATTCAAGAATATAACCATTCAAGTGAAAATAATTTTGAGGGTTGTCCTTGCAACCATCGTTTAAACAAGCCGATTATTTCGACTCCTATTTGAATATGTAGAGATCTTTAAAGGAGGTTCAGGTTTTTCTCAAGACCTTCTTATATTTGCCTATTAAGTTATAGACAAGTTTCGCCTTGGTTTTGTATATAGAGTTTTCAATCATCCTCAGAAAAATTATTTAGTATACCAACTGTTACAATTACTTCATATGAATCTGTTTGGAAAACTTGTAGGATCTAATGCCTATTGTTGAATTTTTTCTCCAAAAATACAGTCCAGCGAGTTATTTTCAACATTTCTTATATAGTTTCAAGCCTAAATGGGTGATTACTGGGCGATCCCCTCTGTGATTAGAAAGGTTTAAGTGAATTTCCTCATTGCATTTTTTACAAATGCCCAATATTCTAACAGATTTCCTTGTTGACCTCTTACTCTTTACGTGTTAAGTCACTAACCAACATTTTGGAATTGGCACCCTATAGTTTCTGCATACCAAAAGTACATAACAAATGTTTTTGATTTTTCTTAACACGCTTGCTACATACACCACAACACAAGTAAATGAATCAATTCTAAAACAAAAACCACATAAATTAAAAATACTATTTCAAAAAAACAAAACCAAAAAAATCTTAAAAAGCTGCTAAGTTGCAAACTCAAATGGAAAGTAAGCAATCCCAGATGTTAAAAATAAAGTTCCGGTTAAAGTTGGTTAAACGTCGGTCTGTGGCTGATTCACTGGGATTTCCCTGACTCACCCGGTTGTAACCTCCTCGCAACAGCCTCTCGTTCCCGGGCACACCTCATAATTCCACACCTCCATAGCAACGAAATTAAAATAAAGTCTTAAGTATAGCAACATCATAAATCATAATGATCGAGTGGATTTTTTAAAACAAGTAAATCAAAATGTCGCCCTCACGAAAACACAAATATAAGCGGGTGACCCGCTGTTTTGCCGTGAGGACCCCCCCGAAATGGACATCTCGATAATCTTATCCTGTGGTTTATTGCGTCAAGGCTGCAGAATTCGTAGAGGAGGGGCCATATGGCACTCTTTCCGAATTTAAAAAGGGACTGATTGAATATTGGGAGGAGTTGGCGTTCCTCGTGATTTTGGCAATATCTTGTTTCGCCCGCCGTGACATCACGGTTGATCAGCATACCCGTGAGCTTTATTCCGTTATTGCGTTAACGAGCTTTATTCCGTCAGTGAGTTAGGTGGTCAATGACGTCACGGGTGGCCAAACAAGACATTCCCGTTATTTTGGTCCTTAGCATGCTCAGTGGGCCTATAGTCGTAAGAGTATAGCTTTAAAAAAATTCAAATTTATCACTATCACCCAAAGACCCCCTATCCTTTTGAAAAAAGGGAACATTTTTACCGAGAGCTCTACTTTCATGACTTTTAGAAGATTTGCAAATTTGAATTTTCAAACAAGACCCCATTTTGGGTGAAAATTTTGCAAATTAATTGCACAAATAATCCCTATTTATGGGAAGTTTGGACTTCCTATGAATTCGGCAGTCTCAATGGAATTAACTGCATGTTGAAGGATGTGGCGGCAGAATACTGAATTCATGCCGGTGTGGAAGTAATTATAGTCCGGCGTACTCACAGTCCGGCTACAACGATAAGGGATAGGCCACTCAATTTTGTTGACTCTTCACGCAACATTAGTTTCACGCTTTATTCCGTTATCGTCTATGGAGTCCGGACTATGGCTCCCACCGGACTATAGTTGCTTTCACACCGGCATTTTGGCTACCTCTCACCCAAAGACCCTATTTTTGCACCTTCTCTAGCTGTCACCAAATACCCCATGGGGATTTCAAATGTCCTATCCATCAAATAAGCACAGTTTTAGCAGCCTTCACACTTCATCATAAACTTTGCAGCTTGTATACACTAGTCTCAACTCCATGGCACAGTTCAAAAGCTTCAACTGACTACTGTAATTTTCAAAGATGAGCTCTGCTGTCAGGTATGAGTCATGATACCGAGAATGCATAAGGTCAGTTCATATTATCATACAGTTAAACAACGAGGTCATAATAACTGTGCCCCTGGAATGATAGTATATTGTAGGCACTTATGCATACAATTAGCAATCAAGGTTACAGATAAACAACCATATGAGCTCATATGGAGTATGACCTCTGCCATGGTTTTCCATTACAGTTCACAGTTGATGGAGGAATGGGTTTTTAATTTAAAATGAAACATATAAATTGACAAATTTCAAAATTGCTTTTCGTCTTTTATTATCAACACTGTCACTTCCTTAAACTCAACACATTTCCAGGCAGAGAGCAAATCCCAATATATTCACTTATGGCTCCAACCAGGGGAAGGGGGGAGGGGGTAGGTGGACCTAATGCATCATGTGCAAACATGCATCAACATTACATGGGGTAGACTTGTGGCGTATTCATTTTTTTTCAGAAAAAAATCCATTGAAAATTTTCAACCACAATCCTATCCACAACATAATCACAACTGCTTTTTTTAGCCCAATAATTCAATTTTTTACTTCAATCTGGTAGCAGAAAATGGACAAAATTAAGTCCATTTTTTTAAAAATCCATGTTACAAGTTCATTGCACACGGAACTTGATGTTGGGTATACGCTAATGCCAGGCTCTGATAACAAGTAGAAGACACTTAGGTTACACACCACTAACTCACTTATAGTTATACAAAGTAGTCTATGGAAAAAATGGCAACTTTGAGCATGTTTCTTTCGCATTTAAAACTCTCACAGAGGAAATACAACGATATCACACCAAAGTACAGGCTAAAATCACCAAATTTTGAACATATATGACCAGAATTTTTTTAGTTACGAATCACCAAACTCGCCGTACGTCAGACCAGTGGTGAGTCGAAATTTGGTAACGCTCAAAAAATAGTAGTTTTTTGAACCGTGTACTCAGTGCTTCTCTATCGAGTAATTCATTATACAGATTTTTTGGTCAATAACTTGTAATATTTTCAATTAATCTGTGTTTTTTTATTTATTTTTAAGCATGTTTGTGGATTATATTGAAAGCAATCGACGATTAAAATGATGAACATGATTTTTTATTCTGTTACAAAAAGGCAGCTGGGAGACTGGTTAGAAGGGCGCACACCACCACCAAATAATTCTGCCATTGAAATATCTGTCTGGCGGGAATGCGGGCGTAGTTTTGACGAAGCGAAAAGGAATTGGCAGAGAGTTATAGTCTACATATACATTGTCAATACGTACAAACTACTTGGCCGGAAACCACAGCACAGTTCAGAAGCCACAATTCCCGCCGCAAAAAATACGTCACCATTCCCACCAGCGTTAAAGGCACTATCAGTGAATTTTTGCTCTATCAGAAAATCGAAAAATCATCAAAAACCAGATTTTTGCACGTTTTTTTATAAGTATAGGTGTCCTAACATACCCTACAAGTGGTAAGACCAAAAGCAACCTAATAACAACAAAATTGGACATTTTAGTCCATTACTGTCCGTACGGACACTTACTACTACACGTAATTGAATGGAGATCCATATCTTTGAAAACTGCTGTGTTCTGCCTTTTCTGTCGATTTCTCAGTTGGAAAAATAACTTATATGAATGTTACTGACTTATTCTTCGCATTTATGCTATTCCTGTAAATTTCAAAAGATTTGAATCTTTTGGACAGATCACTGATAGTGTCTAATCACTGGTTAGCGTTAAACATCGTTTGAGAATACGGGTCTTTGTCTTTACGTCTAATTCTGGACACGACTTTCTCTAACATATCTAAGTAAAGGAGGGTTAACACGAGAACCCACCCTCTGCAAAGGAGGAGCGCCGCGCATGGGGTGGACATAGCCAATCTAGTGTATTTTGATGTTTTTTTTATTCGATTGGGTATATAAAGTGTCTTTTTTGGGGGGGTATCAATTTTGAACTGAGGTGGTTTATTATTATTATTGTCCGCGTTGCGTTTGCTTTTTATTACCACATCTCGTATGAACGACCGTATTTATTAATTCAATTATATTTCAACGTCAATGTTATCAGAAACTTTATGCAGTGGTCAGAGTGAACTATTAGCGTTTTATTCGAATGTCATTTCGGTCCCTCACCCGCTGATATTTGTGTTTCGTGAGGCACATTTTGTATTTACTTGTTTTAAAATCCACTCGATCATTATGATTTATGATGTTCTTATAACTTGAACTTTATTTATTTCTGCTATGGAGGTGTGGAATTATGTAGGGGGTCCCAGGGAACGAGAGGCTTGCGAGAGGTTACACCGGGGATCGGAAAGCCCAGTGAATCATAGTCAGCCACACCGACGTTATAAACCTAGGGTGAAAGCTAATCGTCACACTGTTATACGGGAGACCAATACACAAACAAGAATAACTAAGGAAACATTTTCCAGTCTGCAGACATTTATTTTATTTAGACATGAACGATAGTTGCTCTTAAAAGAGTACTTACAAGGTTCCAGTATCCTCACGATGTGTTACATTTGTTATCAACTAATCAGGTGCACGCATATACCCAGTAGAGTCGGATATATCACAGCGGCTAATTAAAGCCTAACTAATAGTCATCCTATTGCTTAATGCAGTAGCCGACTGATGCCCTATTCTCTCTGATATAGTTAGACAAAACGGCCTACATTCTACAGCACATTGTACGCACATACACGCAGGGGTGTAGAGTCAGCGAGGAAGAAAAGTCATGAGTGTAACCAAGTGTGTGAGCCGAAGCGGAACATCAAACAATAGAATGTTCTGGCTTATATAACTCTGGTCAATCTAGGTATCAGGCCAATACCCATTTGTCCCCGTTAGTTCACCCAGGCTGTCTCCGGCCTCGTGTCAAAAGCTCGAGTCGCTGGGAGCTAGACGTCTCCACCTCGCATCCATGCTCGAGTACCTGCTGTTATAACCAAGCTGTAAACCCATGCTGGGACGACGCGGGTAGGCCTATAAATTAGAGCATTAAACCGTGCTGGAACGACACTGGGAAGCCTGGGCTATCCGTCTTGTACCACGTGGAGGTGGGGTGTTGGGCTCGCCGCGAACACATACTGTACCGGTTCTACGGGCCTTACCAGACGATGCAATTCGGAAAATACCACTCCATATAAATACCTCAGTTAACAATATATATATAGATTCGATGTTTTTCACGACTCCGATCACTACGGTCATTTTTTCTGTGATAACTGTGCGAAAACGGTTTGCTGCAAAAGTCACACCCATAAAACTAATCTATACGTTACTCACGAAACTATGACAAATCATGTCTTGGAAGGAAAATTTGATCAAATGTGGTTCCACATTAGCAGTTCTGTCAATATGTCGGTAACGTGAGTTGCATGAGCGCGTAATTCCTGATGTGCTTGTATTTTTTGCCCGGACCTTGTGGAGTCGATAGGCGTGGTAGGACCCATACATGAGAATAGAACTAATTTTGAAAAATAACGTTCTAGCAGTCGAGGATTTTTGAAGGCGGCGAAAATCTGAATTTTCAAAACTAATTCCGCATGAGAACAAATTGATTAAAATTACGTCTTCTTGCGGTATGATAAAATTGAAGGACGTCATCAAGCGATTTTGGAGAAATCAATCAAGCATATTAATGCCGATTTAGGATTTTTTTCCATAGAGCTCCACCAGGACTCGGCACCTCCAAATCCCACTCTATATCGAACATCAGGCCGTCCCCCCCCCCCTCCCTGACATTTTCAGTGTTTAAGACATGAAAACGTCTTGAACAGGACTAATGGAGATGCAAGCTGGCGCGGACACTCAATTTTCCGAATCCCTATTAGGAACTCCTCGCGATTATCTTGACTTAGTCTCCTTGGTGGTTCTTTTCAACAATATTTTTCTGTGTTTAGATTAAAGCTGTACTTTGTGAAGAGAATAACATTAATAGTTATCGCCCCCCCGTACCTACATTTAACTGGTATCCCTATTAGGCTGTGCACGTACACACTCTTCCAATACAATTACAAATGAAAGCGGCCGCTCATTATTTCTCATTACTGCATGGTACGTCCATATTTTTGATACAGCTTGGGGTAGATTTTTGGAACTTCTGTAATGTGTCATGACGTGCGAGAGACTTTTTAGACCTCAGGTGAGCAAAATTATATGCGCAATGATATGGAAAATCCGGTATGGTCTCGGTTATCGGAAGCTGAAACAGACTTTAAATAAGACTTTCCGTTGTTGAGTGTTGGTGTTCTTTTTATGTTAGTAACGTTGCGCCTTGAGTCACTCCCGTAAATTGCGGGTTGAAAAAGTACTCCTACATAATCGTAGGATTATGCGCGATATATGTGACTAGTGGATGTACTAATCTGTGTCGGTATTACTCATCATTCCTGAACCCCCAGTGTCATCATTGCAATTGACATTTGTTTTATAAGGTGACAATGCAAATATGCATGGCTTTTTCCCGGCAAGTGGAACCAAGTTGTGAACTGGGCATGCAATTGATAATTGATTGCTGGTCAATAATTATATGCTGTCGGAACCGTGTTTGTGGTCGCGGTCAAGCATGGTTTTGCATGACACTACACTGTACCACCTATTTACTGCATTTTTTTTCGGTTGGTGTATCTTAGGTCAGTCACCCGGGTGTACTACACATGCGCGAATTGCCATCGGTGACTAGCTCGTTGACTTGTTCCTAGAATCTTCTATACACACACATTTACGTGGTCCGTCCTTGACCTTCTTACCGCGCCACCATTGTAATCTTGGCAACCTTGTCAAATCTTCACTGCCCTAGGAAGTTTATCAATCGACATCATTATCGGCTGAACATACGGCGGTCCTTTAATGACGTATATCCTGTTTCTAAATTGAAAGCGTAAAATGAAACCAGCCGTTTGAAAATTCTCAAGACTGACATAATACCTAAGGCATGTGTGGGCAAAGGATGCTCCCGTTAGCGATTGCTTTATGTTTTGTTTTTTTGGGTGTGTTCACTTTTCGTGTTTGCGAGCACCGAGTCCGACACAAACGTTCAATTTCTCCTAGGTTTCTATAGGTTCAGCCCAATGACGATACATAGGCCTATTGAAAACAAAACATAGTACGTCCTCTGATGCAAAAAATCTCCATAGAACCCTCGTATTCTGGAGATATTTTGAGATTTTAGTTTCATTTGCATGCACTCGCTATGACAGACTGATAACGTTATCTCTCGCGCAGGTACTAATTTAGATAATATCTTTTGCAGTCTGGTGACACAGACTAACTACTTCCGGACCGTCCGTAGGCTGAGGGTGGGAACCTGGCAGATGCGTTGCTTTGGATTTTTTGTACATTGCTGTACACTGGAGATTGTCGCAAAATACTTGCCAAATCGTAACGATTTCGCACCAAAATATTCCTAAGTGAATTTTCTAGTTAGCTGACTAGTTTATACAACAATCCGACGGGAAGCCTCGAAAGGACACCCTCTACGTTGCCGCCATTACTGGGGGGGCATCCTGGCCAACCAAACACACCGTAACACCCACGACGCCGCATATTGCCTTTTACGTGCTTAACCTAACGAAATGATAAGAATTTCAACCTACCTTTTTTCGCAATTTTTAACAACTTCACCGTTTATTTCCATGATTTCTGGAAGGCTAATGTCAGGGCCTGGCCTAAACTGGAATTCAGGCTAAGTGTCTTATTGTTGTTGTAAAATTGAAGTTATCTCGCCCACTTTGCGGACTAGAAACTGAACGCTTATGGTTAGAATACGTTTAACCATTGGTAATAACAGCCGCGTGAGAAACATCATTTTTCGTAAATTCAAACATCCAGACAAAAATAAAGTAACAACCGAATGTTGATATAATTCCGTGTACGTGAAAAATTGAATATTCCCAAGACCGATCGTAATTTGCTTAAAAACGTGGACATCTTCCGATGCGGTTGTTGATGTTTTAGAAAGACGCTTCCGTGCCCATGGTGATCGATTGCGGAGATCTGAACAAAATTAAGTCTCGTTTGTGCATGAATTTGCTACGCGACGACGCCCCTGGACTATCATTACACGGGAAATGACCGGCGAGTTACAATGTGGTATTTAGAAAGAAATGGATCCTATTATTGTTTCAGGGGGGTAGGACTGCCCAACCTAACCGCAACAACATTCAAAACGAAACGGCATCAACTTCCAGTGTTCTATTCTTTTCAAAGACTTAAACGTAGAGGGGCCCCCGGGGCACCCCTCTTACGCATATCGAATGACGGTTTAATCACACTTTTTTGCAGCAGGTTAATCCACTAACATCGACGGATTTTGAAGTCAATAATTTTTTCTTAATTTAATCAGACTATTACTTAGATCTTTTGAACAAAGGTTTAGAGATGATTTTTTAATGTCACGGGAACCGAGACTCTGCCATAGTAAAATGCACGTAGCAGTTCCACAAATTACCGTTTGAAATCCCCCAATGCCCAAATCGAGCAGATCGTGTCCCACCCCCCCCCCCCCGATTGTTTCAGGGCATTCGTTTTTGGTTTTTTTTTACTGTACATTAGGATGTACGTGTAGTGACATGTGGATAAATTTAACCATGTTTTTAAAATGGAATTTTGTGAAAGCAACAAATCTACTTAAGCAAACCTAAAATGAAAATAATAAAAATAAATAAGTTCATTCCACGTCATTAGAGCTTGGCAGATTCGGTTGTTTTTTCTTTTTCCATTTGGGAACCGATGCATCCGGTACGGCTGCAGACATTCACAATCTTCATGTGTCATTGGCGGTGGAATTTCACACTCAGTTCGTTCCATTTTGGTAAACTTTTTAAATCGCTATTTGGTGTCGCCCAGGAAATTTTACATTTTCCTGAGCCCGCCATGATGAGAACTAATGGAATAACATGAAATAGTGGTTGATTTTTGCAGTCATGAAACTGATCCAAAATTATCGTTTCTTTGTGGTAACACGTACAACGTAACGCGGCGTATAACGAGAAATGCAGAAGATGCCCCCCAGTCATCATGGCGGATGGTGAGTGGCGCCGCCCACCGGCGTAGGTTACATATAGTCCCGTCGGATTCGTATATATAGTTTTATTTTTGGAAAAAGAACGAAAACGCGTGAAAATTACGATCCAACAAGCAATTTTCTTACCTTTCAGCTGGCTCAATTCCGATTGCTGCTATCAAGTCCTGCCACATGCCAGGCTGTACAAAACGTGAGCCTATTTGTCTTTTTGTCAGGAACGCCCAGTTCTAAAATCCGATCGACCACCTGATTCTTGATTTCGCGGTATCCAAGGTACCGCGAACCGTTTTTTCATTCCTGTTCAAGCTAACCGCAGAGCCTTTAACACAGCGCTTGCCTGCTAGGGAGTCAAAGACTTAGTGGTATGTCTAAGATACCGTCTAATTAGCGTGCGGAAACGGAATAGGTGGCGCTTTATGCCAGCAGTACAGATCCTATGGTAGCGTAAATGGTGTGTAACAGTCTTCAAAGAGAGGTTTGTTTGTGCTGTGTCAGATCTGATATGTCAGATATACCGATCTGCATGGGTGGTCCCAAAATGACCAACGCTCTAAGGCCCGTATTCTCAAACGATTTTAAGCTAATCACGGGTTAAAATCACAATTTTAAACGCCAGCTAAAATAACTTGAACGCAATTCTCAAGCATGTTTTAACTTAAATAACTTTAAACGCTATTTAAATTTTAGCCGAACTTCGTTATACATTTCTAAAACGTTGTTAAACTGAGACTTGGTCCGGGGTTAGTTTAGGGTGTTTAACTCCACGCTTTCATCAAATGCCCGATATTTTCGCTATAATGTGATACTCGTGGTTAATCAGTTGGTCTCCTCTATTTCTCATCTTCTTTCCGAATCTCCAGTTTATTTTATTCTCGTCCATTTTGTCCTTATCGTCTATTTTTATGCTTTATCTGCGATCAGAAGGCCTGTCATGTAGATATTGATTAACTCCCCCTTCTCTCCCTGCGGATGTCGAGTGCAACCACACACCATTATATTTGTCAATTTTTGGATTTTTTGGGTAAAAACATTTCCAAAATTATTATTTCCATGGCATGATTCAAATGCAGTCTAAAATAACATTGATGAGTCCCAACAACCCTATCTTTGTTTTTTGGGGGGTGTTTTTTAGATGGTTTTTCCCAACGACCTGCAAATATTTGGCAAACCGTCTCAAATGTCACTGACTTGTGTTATAAACTTATACCAATATCTGTCCGCAACGGAGAGAGTTTAACTTATAGCTTGCAAACGCACGACAAGTTTTAAATAGGCCCGGTGAATTTTTCTCCCCATTCTTTAAATTTACCCCTGGACTTTTGCATTTTGTTTCTGATGAGTGGAGGTTGGCCTAGCTTGGCTTAGCTGACCTCCATGAAACAACGTTGTAACCAACCATCATTAGTCCATTTTAATAAATAATTAATTATCATCTTCCTATTCGCAGAGTGCTCCAATCCTTATAGGAGGGCATGGGCATATAAAAATCATTTTTACAAATAGGAAAAAAACTTTTTCGTTACTCCATATTATCACACTACGGCCCGTTCCCGTTTCGCACCGAGTGCTCATCAGTTTGAAAAGGAACACCAAATGCATTGCATTACCTGGAATGTCAGCTTGGCTAGCTAAAGACTTGGGATTTTAAACTGTGCGTTTAGCTAACCACATTATTTAGGCCTACCACCTTTTATTTAAACCAATCGTTCGAGAATCCGGGCCCTAATGTTTGCTGTAACGTGCGGGTAGAAAATTCTTCATGGAGGGGCCGTTTTCGGAATTTTTTCTCACTCTCTGTTATTTCAACTTTCAGAGTATGTTAAAGGCAAAAGGTCCACTCTGTAGGACTAACCCCCTGGTTTAACAACCCAGGTCGAAAATAGACTCCTTAGGAAACCATCCATAGTCCTTTTAAAGGTGCGTGTCCGATCAATCTTTGGTACCCCCCCCCCCCCCATTTACCCCGGAAGTAGTATCGATTTTGATATAATGGAAGGCCGTAGTTTTCTCATTGTCGCTAACTTTGATGGAGCCCTCCAATCCATTTCATTCCCAAGGTATAAACAAAAAACCGACGTTTTAGTGGTTAACCATCAATATTTAATAGTACAGTTTTTTTGAATAGGGCTTTGCAATTTGCATTATTGCTTCTACCATCAAAACCGCAAGTTTGTTTCTCGCGGTACTTGATGGGGCGTATGTGCAAGTGCCATGCTCTCATATTAAGTAGAGAACACATCTGTGTGTTAAATAAATAACCTGGTTTATGCATATTTTTAAAAAATATTTTGTCTACTATCGTTATTATTTGAATATTTGCGGGTAAATACAAAATACTTCCCTGCAAAATGATTGAAATTGCATATATGATTTCACTGTCTCGATAAAATGTTTTGCAACAGTACGTCTCTTTTCAAACATTGCTTTACAGCTAGAAATGCTCAGCTACCATTTAGTAGAAACTTCTCGAGCAAGGTGCCATCTTCTTGCCTAAAATCCAGCAATGGATTTCCTTCTTTTTCTTAAGAAGTTAAACTTGCTTAAAGCAATCGAATTACAAAGGCAGGGAAGGTGAAAAATTGTATTCAATATATTAAGCTTTGGTATTTAATTTAAGCCGGAAGTATAATGCTTAATAAGTTACAGCTGCACGACTTTTTCTCGTTATTTCTAATTGCACCATTCGAAACACGAGTATCAGACGGTCTAAATATTAAACCAATTCAAGCGTTGCGTGATGTTCCCATCAGGTACAGCACAATCTTCCTAGCAGATGTTTTCTGTAATAAGAGTATTATCTTGATTGAAAATCGCAATTGACCATGTCAATATGCAGCATAATATCAACTGATGTATAGTCGTAATTGCATAAAATGACAACGTTTAAAGCATGTATGGTAGCCGTTATCTGTATTGTTTTCCTTTATTTTGCTGGTCCTTCTCTGATAATGTCTGATATAGCTGGCTGTCAACAAATTCCAAGAACCGGCTCACTTACTATAAAATATTCCCTCAAGGCATTGCTGGGGGGAAATGTTTAAAATTATAAATGTGCGAAGAGTATTAATGTGACTGCATGGGTAGAACCTTTCTAATGGTGTTATGTGTAACTGCATTGCCAGGGCTTTCATGTTGAGAATTAGACCTGATTGTTTCCATTTATGGCTTTTAACTAATGTGTATAAATCATGAGGTTAGGATGTGAATATTCAGGTATGCTGCCAAGCAAGCTTGTACGAAATTATCATCCAGAAGTTGAACCTTCTTATTGGAAATTATATAGTTATCACAAAATATATTCAACATAAAGTAACCAGCCTAAAAAACAAACAAAAAAACTCTGTCATAATAGGTATTTTGCATGAATAATAAATGAATGTAAAGATATATTTACCGCCTTATACAATTAATCATAATAATAATAAATACTAATCATCATTATCATATTCATCCAAAATGATACCTAAGGGGAATTTGAATTATTCATAGGTTGTAATGAGCCCTTTTTATTATTTGCATATTAATTACTATTCATATCTTTGACGGAATGAACCCGCAAAACAAACGATGCCTTAGAGAACTGATATTTCGCCTTAACGCCAATTTTCGTACATAACAAAAGTATAAAATCGAAAAATCATTAAAAATCAGAATTTGCATGTCTGTAACAAATAGCTCCCACAAATAGCCATACAGCGACAGCATCTAAAAATCTACACTAAACAGCTGATTGAGGTTTACACCAGTACAGAATTAAGAAAGATTAATAACATTTGTGTTTGAGGTCAAAATGTTCAGGTCATGGTGCACAATATTACGCTTATGAATCTGGGATTTCACACGGAAAGGCTTTTTTGATCTGAAGTGAGAATTTGATACGCAACAGGGTTTAAAAGAAATTACAGAATCAGATAAAAAGTACTGCTTGTCTTTAATGTACGTGTGGGCAGAAGAAATATTTTGATAATTCCGGGAGGGACTTTTCAACTTGGCATTTAAAATATAGATTTAACACTTTGTTATGACGAACAACAATTAAGGATGACATGTTTTAGATAGAATATGAAATGTCATGAGAACTTCTTTCATGGGATGTGAGATGAAATTTCAGGGACATCCTTGACAGTAAATCTGATGAATAAACTTTGGAGACAGTTTATAGCGGGAGTTACTTGACATGTCTGTAACTGCTTTCAACACATAATGCTTACTGAAGAGGATTGGAGTGGGTAAATGAATGCGATTGAATTATATTACATGTGTTCGTTAAAAATAATTGTCAGCTGAATAGCATCAACTTGACAGAGAAGTATATCACAGTTAATAATCAAAACCATAGTCATAATCTTGAAGGATTAAGGAACATCATGCAGGTGTTAAAAACCATTACCTTAAAAATATTTCAATAATGATGTAATAATGCATCCATGGCGTTTTATCATGATATTTTACTCTTTACAGGCAGAGATGATGTAGTTTCTTCATTTCGGCATAAAACATTATTCGACAGTACCTACACACACTGGACAAACGTGTTTGCAACATACAAAAGAAACTTCGAATCATAAAGGACTCACATTTTACCAGGAGTTCTTGACTACATATAATGAATGCCAAAATTGCATTTTTCAATCAGATGTTATTTCTCAAAATTCAAGAGCGCGAAAAACATTTGATTTGATGTCACGTTCCTTAAATATGACGTGTTAAAGGAGATGGCTAACGACAACTTGCCGATTGTAGCCAAGAATGAATACAAACTCAGATTTGTTTACATTTTGAAAGAATCGCTGATAGTGGCTTTAAGAGCAATATGCCAGTTGCCAATATCAAATTCATTGCAAAATTGATTGAGAAGGCAGCACCATATAATTGATTAAGAAGGCAACCATGTTGGCGATCATGATCTTGATGCGCCATTGCAATCTGCATACAAATCCACCATTCCACTGATGAGACAGCCCTTCCCTAGGTTAGAAATCGCATCCTTCAAGCCTTGGATGCAAATAAGGCTGTCTTGCTTTTATTGCTTGACTTGAGTGCTGCCTTCGATACCGTTGACCATGATGATATAAAGGTTTGAAACCAGTTTTGGTGTCACAGACACTCTTGCGTGGTTTAGATCAAATCTCACTGAAAGAGTACCCGAGTGATGGTTAATCATGAAATGTCAGCAGCATATTTTCAACTACTCTGTTCCTCAGGGCTCGCAAGGTTTCATAATTTATACTCATCCAGTCGGTGGCATTATTAGGATAAAATATAATGATCTGGGTCTTCATCTTGCGTGTGAAGCAGCAGCTAAATGTATTGAAGTTGGTGGAACCAGCTCACGTTGACTGGTTGTGGTTTGAGAAGTCTAATCAGTGGCGGCTCCAGCGGGGGGGGGGGGCAGGGGGCATTTCCCCCAATTCCCCCCCCCCCCCCGGCAGAAGAAAAATGACGGATTTTTGCCAAAAATCAGCGATTTGGAGCCAAAAAAATCATCAAATTTAGGCAAATATCAGCGATTTAGGCCAAACATTGGACGTTTTGCCCCTCCAATTTCACTTCTACGACTGCAGAATGTTGAATGGAGGGCTGGCGAGTTTAGCAGCGTGCCGACAGAAAGGTCGAAGAGAGCGCAGTCTCTGTTGAAGATCTAGGTGTGATTATGGGACAATATTAGGCAGGCAGATGCTTGTTGTCCCAACAGGGCCTTGTTCACAAGTTTATGTGTGTAATGTTCTCTTCGAAGCACTGCAGGTGCAATGCCTAAAAACAATGGTAGAAACTCAGATGGAGTGAGACGTAGGCAGCCAGTAATATAATGGTTTTCATGGTCTCGTTGAGTCTTGTGTCCAGCGCCTTTGTGTTAGAGCTATTGCACCAGAGCTATTGCATCAATATCCATGAAACGACAATTTGCGAGGAGTTGCTCAGCAATTCAGTTGGCAAACATAGGACATTTCGATGGTTTGGGAACTATGCCGGTGGGGCGGTTTATAGTCTTCCAGGCCTTTCTACTTGAATGAGTGAAATCAATTTTCTGGAGCGTCTCCTCCCAACGCTCGCGTTGTTTCCTGTCCAAGCAGTTTGTCAGATATTAAGCCTTGGATAATAATAAGCATTTATATAACGCTCTACAAAGAACACAGCGCTTTACAAATTACAAACATAACTGAGAAAATCAGTCATTTGGAAAGAGATGAGTGTTCAACAAGCGTTTGTAGATAGAGACGGACGGTGCCTCTCTGATGTCAACAGGAAGTTGGTTCCAAAGTTTTGGACCACAAACTTGAAAAGCCTTGTCACCAGCTAGGTGTTTCGAGCGTGGTACTTTGAGTCTGTTGGCATTAGAGGAAAAGCGAAGTCGACGTCTGTTATCTTCAGAGTTAGAGGTGTTGTACAACTCAAAGACATTCTGGAACCTGCCTGTGAAGAACCAATGGATACTGTTTATAGGTTGTGACGAGCTCTTGTCTCTTCCACATGCAAAAACCAATCGCGCAGCTATATTTTGATGGCGCTGAAGCCGCCTTAGATTGGCTTTGTTTGCCCCATAAAGTAAAGAGTTGGCGTATTGTATACGGGACAAGACCAGAGCTCGTACAGCATGATGACAAGCTTCGTGTGTTATAAACCGTCTTATGTGCCACAGACTGCGAATATGAAAATTGGCTCTATTGCAAATTTAGACATATCAATAGAGGCATCGAAAATGACACCGACACTCTAAACACTACTTGAAGGTTGAATAGAAATGCCACCAAGCCTGAGCTATATTTCAGGCAAATTGCTCAAGACACGGTGTGGCAATAACAATGAATTCTGTTGTTTCCTGATTCATCTGCAGTTTGTTTTGATACAAGTGTTTATTTCGGATATTCAAGAAGAGAGCTTATTGAGAGCACGATCACAACTGACCGATATCTTTGGATTAAATTCACAGTAAAGCTGGGTGTCATCAGCATAAGAGTGAAAACAAACATTATGAGCCCTGATTATATCGCCAACAGGATGTGTATACATAATATATAAAACCTTGCGGTCAAATAATTGATCCCTGTGGGACCGAGTAGTTGAATGTGTGTTATCTAGACATAGCACCATTAATAGTCACCCGGGCATTACGATCTTTAAGATAGGTTTGAAACCGTTTTAAAGCATAACCAATTATACCAAAACGATTTTCAAGCCTATTTATCAAGATACCATGATCAATGATGTCGAAGGCTGCATTCATGTCAAGCAACACTAGTAGAACGACTTTGCTATCATCAAGAGATTGCAATATGTTATATCTCGCTTGCAACATATCAGTCTCTGTTGAATAATGAGCTTTATATGTCGATTGATACAGCTCACCAAGGTTATGGTCGCTGACATGCTGAATTACTTGACATGAGGCAGCCTTTTCTATGACGTTGGCAAGGAATTTGATATTGGCCACAGGCCGGTAGCTCTTCGGAGCATTTGGATCTAATGAAGCCTTCTTGATTATTGGTGTTATAATAGAATACTTTAGCGTCTCAGGAAACACACCTGTCTTAAGAGATGTATTAACAATCTTACAGATGATAGGCAACAAACATTCAAGGTTCTGTTTAATGTTCTTTGTTGGTACAGACTTAGCAAGGCTGTCCTGAGCGATCAGTGATGGTCTATGTTGAGACTTCGGAAAGCGGTTGAGAACAGTACGGTGAACAGAAATGGCATCCATATTTACAAATGCAAGATCCTTGAGGTTGTGTTCCACCTTCCAGAGTAAAAGATGTCTGATTGCTTAGGGTCATACAAGAGTTCTACGCCAGAATTGGAAGCCCAGTCCTCCAGGGTGGATCTGAGAGGGTTGCTATTTCTGTAGCCCCAGGTTATGCTATGGCTTTTGAAATCACAAGCGTAGATGCAAGGTGCACCATAAGTAGGTAGAGAATCTGCTTGGAGCCGAGATAGAATTGGTTGGCTTGTATACATTGGTGACGTGGACACATACAATTTGTGTCATTGCCCAATCCAGGGTGGAATCTGCAGATGAGGTTGCAATATGTTTCCATTGAGATGCATTTCTGACAAAGGTGGCAATCCCATGGGTAGCGCTCTCGGTGTGTCAGTATAGCCGCAAATTTCCAAGATGGAACTGTCAGTTACGTGTGTCTCTTGGAGGAGAATCGCAGTGACTTTGTGTGTTTGTGTGAGATGTCCAATAATGCTGATATTGGCCCTAGTAAGGCCTTCCACATTCAGTTGAAGCACAGAAATGCCATCTGGCTTGACATCCGATGATGCCTGCCCCTGATAAGAGCACGTATTCCAGACTGACATTAGAGTGTGTCCTCTGAGGGGTCACAGCGAGTCACAAATGATAATAGAAATGTTAGCTTAGCTTTAAGTTGATTATCATTCGCCTGATCGAAATCAGTTTCCGAGCTCACCGCGAGGAAGTTGACAATCAAAAACCCAAGAAATCTGGGTTTTCTTACAGAATGGGTAACCCTTTTCTGTAAGACTACTAAGATTAAACGTATTGATATTGAAAGTGGCTCGATTGAAATTATCAATTCTATTTCATTCCCACTTTCCCAATCAATTTGGAAAGATGTTTTTTCTGCTCGGACTAATGCTACTAAACTATATCAATGATGTATTAAAGGTGCTTGTTCCGATTTTTGTCTATCGGGTTCTCTATTTGATATGAGAGCCTGACACCTGTACACACCGACCATTAAGTACCGTGGGAAACAAACTTGCGGTTTTTATGCTAGACGCGATATGCATCGTGCAAGGCCCTATTCACTACTGTGCCGATATTGATGGTTAACCACTAAAACAGTAGTTTTTTTGGTGTTTCGAAAGACCAGACCTCGAAACAACAGACCTCAGACCGGAAGTGAATTCCTCGAAACACCAGACCGGAAGTGAATTCACTTCGGGTCTGGTGTTTCGAGGTCTGGTGTTTCGAAACACCCGGGGGATGTTTCGAAACACCAGACCTCGAAACAACAGACCTCAGACCTCGAAACATCAGACCCGGGAGTGACTTCACTTCCGGGTCTGAGGTCTGTTGTTTCGAGGTCTGGTCTTTCGAAACATCCCCCCGGGTGTTTCGAAACACCAGACCTCGAACACCAGACCCGGAAGTGAATTCACTTCCGGGTCTGAGGTCTGGTGTTTCGAGGTCTGGTGTTTCGAAACACCCGGGGGATGTTTCGAAACACCAGACCTCGAAACACCAGACCCGGAAGTGAATTCACTCGAAACACCAGACCTCGAAACACCAGACCCGGAAGTGAATTCCTCGAAACACCAGACCTCGAAACACCAGACCGGAAGTGAATTCACTCGAAACACCAGACCTCGAAACACCAGACCCGAAGTGAATTCACTTCGGGTCTGGTGTTTCGAGGTCTGGTGTTTCGAGACATCCCCCCCCCGGGTGTTTCGAAACACCAGACCTCGAAACAACAGACCTCAGACCGGAAGTGAATTTTCCTCCAAAATATAAACATTCAATCTCGGGTCTGATTTTTGAAATTCAAGTAGACCCTCACAGTGCCTTGGCACGGGTAAGTATTGTGCCGCTAAATTGAAGTTTTCAAGGTCAAGTTCACCGTGATGTTTGTTGACGATCATAAAAGTATTCTTATAGCTATTGTAAGTTTACCGCAATGTGTCGTGAAGTTAATCACTGAAGTCCCAAGTATTTAGCCCGAATATGCCATGAGGAAGCGTTCTTGCTTAATTCGAACTGAGCATTGTGTAATCTTTATCTTACGCTTGCAGGCCTACAATTTATATACATTACATTACGAGGTGCATCCAGCAGTCTAAGCTTATACTATTGCCATGCCTGTACCATGTTGGAAATATTGCAGAAACGTTTACGGGCAAAACATGGTCGCCGAAGTTGTATTCGATGTCCAATTTTAAATAATAATATTTTGGCGACCTTTAAGCCGATTTTTAAGACAAAATGCAGCAACTCGCGTACGCAAGAACATGATTCTGTCCGGCTGAAAACGGCCAATTTAATAATTACGAATTTGGGGGGAGTTTTATAAGAATGTTTGCATTTAAAAAGGAAATGGTGTGAAATAGCTTGAAATTGGGCGGGGGGGGGCGGGGCTGTGGGACTGACGTAACCTGAAAATGGAGGTCTTTAGAGAACTGAAATCCGTTGAATAAGGTCTTGTGGAACTATAAGTGAATTCACTTCCGGGTCTGGTGTTTCGAGACATCCCCCCGGGTGTTTCGAAACACCAGACCTCGAAACAACAGACCTCAGACCCGGAAGTGAATTCACTTCCGGGTCTGGTGTTTCGAGGTCTGGTGTTTCGAAACACCCGGGGGGGATGTTTCGAAAGACCAGACCTCGAAACAACAGACCTCAGACCCGGAAGTGAATTCACTTCCGGGTCTGGTGTTTCGAGGTCTGGTGTTTCGAGGTCTGGTGTTTCGAGGTCTGGTCTTTCGAAACACCCGTTTTTTTATCTATATCTTGAGAAAGAAATGGATTTGAAAGCTGAAATTTCAGGACGACAATGAGAAAACTACGGGCCTTTCATCTGATCCCAAAAGCGATCGAACAAGCAACCTTAAAATGTTCCTTGTAGTATAATGGTAGTGTTATATGGCCTCCATTTTGATTAAACTTTAAAAAATATTATTTTCTCAATTTTATTTGAGAAAAGTTTCTCACGGGAAAAGTACTTTGTTTATTATAAAAGAGAGAAAGGGGAATACCCCTAGTTTGTTTTTGCTAAGTGCACCTGTTTAGATTGCACAATAGGGGAAGTGGGGAATTCCCCAAGGAGGCAAAACTTAGAAACTTGTTTATGTTTGGATCAAAAAAATTGTAAGCGCAAGGGGAATTCCCACAGAGTGATAGATGGAAAAAGGAGTGATTCAGGTTATGTGTAGCATGATGCTGTTTGTAATGTCTGTTTTTAGACTGGGACTTTGTGAAGTCGTTATCTATTTGAGATTGAGCTAAGTCTCGCGGTCAAGCAGTTGACAATCAGCTTTGCAGTCTGGTTTAGCTAGATATTATCTACAATAATGGTTAGATAATGCTCCACACAGTGCCAGGATTTATAATTCCATGTGGGCAGAGTTGCGGTGTAATTATACTACTGTCGTCATTGAAGCCGAAAGTGATGGGAACCAAAAATAGATTTCCATCCAAATTGTGGACAGATAGACATCGTGGTGATTATCTTGGACTGATTATAATGTGGATTTATTATCGTCGATGGACTTCCTTTCTTACATTAACCTTGTCGTGCTTTGAACTGCTGGACAAAAGTTACTTCAGGACGAAGATTCCAATGGAATATTACGTGAGGATTTATCATGTGAACTTGTATGCTGTCATTTTGAAGTCTTCTCTGCGAGGAAATATCACGTTGAACTGCAACGCTCTTGTGGACATTACGGGACATTCTTGGGGACATGAGGTATCAATCTGTTAAATTGTGTGTAAATTGTGTAATTTTGATATGTGTGTTTGGACATACCCAAATTCTTCCTGAACCAATTACAATCATTAAAATCTGTTGTTGTGTTAAAATTAGATCACTTGTGACACAAGGCTCATTCATTTTGTGTTTGAAAAAGTATTTCTGACCTTAGGAGTCCATAGAGACGTCATAACAGAATTGGGGGCTGTACCTTGGGAATGAGTTTGATAAATTGAGCCTTATTGTTCAGAAATTTACCACATTAAAAGTTTGTGAATAAAATTTAAACATTTGCACATTTTAGCATACAAACTTTTGTTGTATTACATGTCCTACCATGTAGTTTGGTTCAGTTAGTATATTGTGTTGTAGAGTCCAATCAAAAGGAGTTTGATCCAGAAAGTTGTAATAGGGCAAAGAACTTGGGAAGAAGTTTGATGAGCTGAGAAAGCATGAGTTAAGAAAACTAGCCAGATTTAGGGGACTGAAGCAAAACATGCTATGAGAAAGCCAAAGTCATCAAAATAATTGATTGAAACGTTTGTCCAGGAAGATGTTTGGGATAGTTTATATATGGATAGGATAGAAGAGGTCTGGAACAGGGCAACAAGTGATGCCGTAAAATTTAAAAGAGACTTGAAAGCAAATGGCCATTGTGAAAAGCGAAAAAATTGCAAATTGAATTAGAAAAAAGAACAAAAAATTGCAAGTTGAGAAGGAAAAAAGAATTGGGAAGGAAAAAAATGCTAAATGAAATAAGACAAAAATAGATGGAATTGCCAAAATGAAAAAAGAAAAGGATTGGAAAGTTGCAAAATGAGATGAAACCAAAAGGCTGAAGATAAGTTAGAATTAGAAAAATTGAAAACAACAGGCTAGCTCATCAGACTCTTCCAAGCCCTCTGGTTTTGATATTCGCCTGGTTCCAAGATTTCAGGAACAAGAAGTAGGGTGGGGGGGGGGGGGGGTGGGGGGGAACAAATACTTCTACACTTTGAGAAAATTGCCAATAGCTTGAAATGGCCCCAAGGAGTCTTGGACCTTGTTGCTACAGTCAGTCGTGTTCATGGTTAAAGCCCGAGAAATATATTCAGCCATGTCATTAGACAGATGTAGTGATTATGATCGAGGTTTACGCAGGCGTGCTCAAAAGCCATATGAATGAGGCCAGAGGCATATAGACAAAAAATTTCAGGTCTTGTCAAAAAGGATGACCAGACCAGGTTGAATTTTGCCCGTTGTAAAGGAACAAATGTTTGATCGCTGGCTTCTCTCAGAAAGAAGTCGGGCAAAATTTGGTCAACTTCGGGAGTTGATGTTAGTTTGAAGATGTCAAACAGTGTCTACATCCAGCTTATCAAAAAACATCTGGATGAAAAACAAAATTGACAGTTGCCCCCCTGTTGCGTGAAGCAGCAGTAAAGGCCGATGATTATGAATTGACACACAAATTAAGCCATATATTTTTTTTTTGTTTGTTTAGGCTAGCCAATAATACCAGGTACAACAAATACAACAATACGTCGGGTTCAAACATCTTCATCGGTAGCACTCAGGAAGGAGGGGAAATCCAGTCAGGTTCCCATGAAAAGGGGAGTAAAGAAAGTTTAATTGGTGATAATCAAAAGGCATTGGGATGGGAGACCCAAAGCACAGTTCACATGCAAGCACTGTAAGAAGCCAGGACCCATACAGGTCACGGTGTTGGGAGATACGTGGCTATCCACCCAAAATGGAGAGAGCAAAAAGTGAGTCCCAAACCAATAGGTTGATGGCATTTACTTTGAGGTCAAAGTTCATCTCTGTTCAGAAACAAGAAATTCCACAAAAGGAATTGACACAGAAAAAGTAAGGGATGACTTTAAGCTTTTTTTTGGGGATTTGTGTCACTTTAGGTGATATTTAGATCCAAAACCATTAAGAATCATGTGGGACACGTGCTGCGACGCAAGTCATGGATATTGGAAGATGCACTTCCATTGATATTGAGAGTTCCACGGAACTAGGGCATGATTCAGGGGATAGGTATGGATTGTATAGGGCCTCTCTACAAAATGAATTTGAAATCAGATTGTTTTCTGGAACTGTCACAAGTGGTGTTAGACAAGAACTCCCAGTGAAAGGGTTTCCATGTTGTTAGGGAATGATTTGGCAGGGGGGAAAGTACCCAAGATCCATAGTTTCCAGGGCCGGCGTACCAGTGGTAAATTGATGAGGAAACTGAAAATTTTACCAGCATGTGCAGTAACATCGGTCAATGACCAGACAAGCCTCACAGGAAAACAGTGAGCAGGTGGTGAGTTAAAAACTCATACAAATAGGAATGAGGTCGAGGCTGATTTGGTTCCCAAAATTTAGAGGGATATTTTCTCTCAAGTTGAGGAATTTGGAGGGTAATCTTCCCTCGTCAGGGGAGACTAAATTCCTGTTAGTGGAAAAAATCCAGCCCTGAGCACAAACAAGTGACAACGCTGGTAAACAATGATGAAAATCCAAGCCGCTGCGAATGATAGAGTTAGGGACTGTAAAGGCGCCCCTTTAAGCATGACAAGCTGGTAAATGAGGCACGCAGTGACCAGCACTTAGGAAATTAGGTGAGAGGGCATTGAGCAACAGGAAGCCGAGCAAATTCCGGTATGTTTCTACAAGCAACACAATGGTGGTCCTATGCGAAAAGGGCGGCCACCTGTAGCACTGGAGATGAGAATGGAAGGTTGTGAATAAATGTAGTGCCAAAGTTATTACCATAGGAAGTGAAAGGCATAGCCCATGATGTCCATGGCAGGAACTTAGGTGTGAGAAAAACAACATGACAGAATTAGGAGTCATTTTTGGTGGCCAAACTTAGAAAAGATGTGTATGAGTATTGTAAGACTTTTCACACATGTCAATGGTGGGCAAGCCCTAATCAGAAAATTCATACTGCGCCATTGCACCCAAATACCAGAGCATTTGATGAAGCCATTAGTAGGGTCTTAATAGATTGCGTAGGACCCCAATTCCAAAGACCAATGTCAGGAAATCAGTATCTTTACTGACCATCATGTGTTGTGCTTCCACACGATTACCTGAGGCTATACCCCTGAGAAATTAGGGCACAGAGTATAGTGAAGCTCTAACAAAGTTTTTCACCCAGTAGGCCTGCGAAAATCAATTCAGTATGATCAAGGATCAAATTTATTGTCAGGGTTGTTCCAACAAGTCATGGACCAATTGGAAAATTTTCCCCGTACAGTTCGTCAGCATATCACCCAGAATCACAGGGGGCCCTAGAAAGGTTACCACCAAAATTGAAAACAATGATCAAAACCAGTGTTTTGAAATTGAAAGGGATTGGGATTAGGGAGTTCATCTCCTGTATTTGACCAGGGAGGCTGTACAAGGTCATAGGATTCAGTCCATTGAGTTGGTGTTTGGTCACAAAGTAGGGGACCATTGAAACTACTGAAAGAAAAAGTGGTATGTGAAATCCTTGTTGTGAATGCTAAACTATGTTTCTCAATTCAGGCACAGGATCCAAAGAGCCACTGTAATTGCAAACAAAATCTTCAAATCAGAGCCAGGCAAAAAATGAAACATGGTATGACAAAGAGGCCAGGAACAGAGTATTCAAACCGGGTGACAGAGTTTTTGCACTTTTTCCATTACAAGGGCACCTGTGCAAGCAAGTATTATGGACAATTGAGATTGAGAACATAAAAAACAAAAAAGTGGTGAGGACCTTGACTATGTGATCCAAAACACCAGGGAGACGTAAAAGTCTGACAAATTATGTCACATAAATATGCCAAGAGTATAATGAGAGAGATGATAATGTTAAGATGTTAACCTGCGTTGTGTGGTTTCATCAGAGTTAGTGATTGAGTGTACCAATGATGACATCACAGAGGTCAGTACCTGCACAAGACAGCACTGTAAACACAGAAAAGATTATGGCTTGTCAAGTTGCAAAAAATTCTGACATACTTGCCAATTAGACAGAATTAGGCATATCCCCAGAAAGTCAACAAGGAATTGAAAGAGTTAAGTCATGAGTGGGAAAACATTATTCCTGCATGTACCCAGTGAAACACATGTCATAACCCATACATTGCCGTGGTGACTCCGTCTGTTAAAAACAACATCCTTTATAGGGTGAGCCAATCATAGTTGCAACATATCAGGAATGGGTGTGAAATACAGGTTAGACAATGGAATAGTTGAGCAAAGCAATAGTGGAATGGAGTTACCCATGTCTTCGGCTTCACCGAAACCTGATGGTTCATTTATCGTTTTGTCAAGATTTTCGAAATAGTTAACCTCTGTTCCAAACCGGAATATATCCGATCACGGATGATGAGTGCATAGATTAGGTGGAAATGCACAAATTTGTTAGCAAATTTGATTTGTTGAAGGGGTATTGGCAGTTCCCCCACTGACGTGCCAAAGAAATTTAAGCCTTTTGTTTTTTTTTTTTTTTTTTAAACAAAAACATAAGATTGGAATTTGGTCTCAAAATTCTGCCGCAACATTTCAGAGATGGTGAACAGAGTAGTTGCAGAAAAAAGGAATGTGAAGCCTATGTCGATGATCACCTTGTGTACAGTGAAACAGGGGGAAGAACACATAGAACAGCTCCATCAGTTTTTGGAAATTATCTCAAGCAGGGTTAACTGTGTTGAATCGGCTGAAAGTGAATTTTGCCATGCAATGTTCCATGTCAGAATTTAGGGGCATGTGTAGGAACAGGGGCAACTTAGGCCCAATCAATGCCAAAAGTTGAAGCATTAGAGAAATTCCCCAACAACCACCAGAGCAAAAGGAATCTCATGAGATTCTAAGGTCTAGGTCGGGATTTACAGAAAATACTGTCCAAATTTCTCAGACATTGCGTTGCCCGCTGACCAACCTTCTGAAGAAAAATGCAAAATTTGTATGGTCCGAGCAATGCCAAAAAGCGTTTGAGAAAATCAAATCGATTGTGATGAATGCGCCAGTTTGGATTGCGCCAGACTTTCAAAAGAATTCAAGTTGGCAGTTAATGCCCGTGATGTAGGCTGTGGTGGAGTCTCATGCAAGCAGATGAAAAATGACGTAGATCATCCTGTATGTATTTCTCAAGAAGTTTGACAAAAAGCAGAAAAACTAATCAACAATGTGAGAAAGGAAGCTTGCATTGCTAATGTTATTGACAAATTTTGAAGTGTACTGAGTACAACAGGGCACCAGTTTGAGTATACCACGGATCCCAATCCGTTTTGATTTTCATCCACAAGATGAAAAATAGAAATCAAAAGATTGTCAGGTGGAAGTTTAAAACTCTACAAGAATACAATCTGGACATCGACAACAAGGAAAAGATAATGTCTGGGCAGATGCCTTGTCCAGAGCGCCTAAAGTTTGTTCAGAGAAATTAAGTATTACAACTTATGTAATATTGACTTGAGGCCAGAAATGCAAGAACAAAGAGAAACAATTAACAAAGTGTAAAATTTGCACTGTGTAAATGTCTGTAAAATGAACCACAAAATGGTAAAGGTTTACGCAAGAATTTTGGAAATTTTCAGCTAATTCAAATTTCTTTTAAGGGGAGGATGTTAATATGGCCCCTCCAGTTTTCTGAATAAACTTTAAAAATATTATTTTCTCAACATTTTATTTGGAAAGTTTTCTCACGGGAAATACTTTGTTAACTACAAAAGAGAGAAAGGGGAAATACCCCTAGTTGTTTTGTAAGTGCACCTGTTTAGATTGCACAATAGGGGGAAATGGGAATTCCCAAGGGATGCTAATTTAGGAAAACTTGTTTTATGTTTTTGAGATCAATAACATTGTAAGATCAGGGAATTTCACCACAGAAGTTATATATGGAAAGTGATGGGATTCAGGTTATGTTTATGCATGATGCTGTCCATTGTAATGTCTATTTTTAGACTGGGACTTGGAAAGTCAGTATATATGGAGAGTTGAGCTAAGTCTCGCGGCAAACAGTTGCAATCAGTTTGCAGTATGGAGTGATAGTAGATTTATATACAATAAGGTAGAGATATGCTCAACACAGTGCCAGGATTTATATCCATTTGAGCAGAGTTGCTGTAATTATTCTACTGTCGCGTTGAAGCCGAAGTGGCTGGAATCAAAAAGATTCCAAATTGTGGACAGTAGAAATCGTGGTGATTATCTTGACTGATATACTGTGGATTTCTTATCGTCGGGGACTTAATTAACTTGTCGTCTTGAACTGCTGACAAAAGTTACCTCAGGATAGAGATTCCAATGGAATATTACGTGAGGATTTATAATTGTGGACTTTGTATGCTGTATTTTGAGTCTCGTGTTGGAGACATAATCATCGTTGAACTGAAACGCTTCTTGTGGATATTACTGGACATTCTTGGGCACATTAGGTATCAATCGGTAAATTGGTGTAATTGTGTAATTTTGATCTATGTAGTGGTTTTGGACATACCAAAGTCTGAACCAATTACAATATCATTAAAATCTGTTGTGTTAAAATGTAGATCACTTGTGCACAAGGCTCATTCATTGTTGTTTGAAAGGTATTTCTGCCACTTGGCGTCATGAGACGTCATAACAGTAGTATTAAGATTGTTAAAAAAAAAGACATATGTATTATATTACCGCTGGGTCAAAACTAGTGTGGACATTGTGAGTGATCTGTTGGATAACGACGGCACATTTCTTTCATTTAATGATTTTAAGAAACAAGTTCGAGATCCGTATCAAATACCTTTAATATGGAGGTCTTATTAGACTTTTTAAAAATTGCTATTAGCAGTTGGTAATAAAATTGAAACCATCTTGACATGTTCGTACCAACCTTGTAATTGCGATATGTTGTTAAAAGATAAGAAAGGTTGCAGAAGAATTTATGATATCTTAATTTCATCAAAAAAGTTGCATAGAAAATATGTTGCCAAGTGGCACAATAAGCTCAGTGTTGTCTATGATAAAAAGAAATGGTCCTTTATTTTTAATATGCCATTTAAATGTTCCATAAATACAAAGCTAAGGCGGTTTCAATTTCGGTTTATACATATAATTCTGGGTACTAATTCTTTTCTATTTAAGATCGGTAAATTGAATTTACCCTCTTGTACTTTTTGTAAAAGTGCAGAGGAAGTACTTATTCATATTTTCTGTACTTGCAATGTTAGTTTCAAAATTATGAACTGAAGTTAAGGAATGGTTGAAAAGTAAAACTAACTGTGACCTGGTATTGAATAAGTAGTTATTGTTATTTGGCACTGTTGTAGGTGATAATATTCTCAATTTAATTTTGATTTTGGGTCGTTATCACATTTACAAAGTGAAAATGAGTAATAAGGTGCCTACACTTGACTCCATTCAAAATGATGTAAAGAACCATTACAAACTTGAAAAAAGTATGTGTCTGTGATGGCAATATTGGTAATTTTTATCGTTGGGGTATATTTAATGTACTATGTTAATTATCCATATCACCTGTCTCATTAATGTTTATTGTAGCATTTTCAATGTAACCTGTATGTTCTTTGATGGATGTCTATTGTGAAGAAATGTTTTATCTCCTCTGTGAGAAAAAAAGGGGGGATCTGGGTGACACCTCTGTTCCTGCATCTGTGTGTAAAGAACCTTGGGTTTTGTCCAATCAGATTGGAGCTATCTGTAAGAGTGCAAATTACCATATTCGTAATTTATGGTGCATTTGTAGGTTTATCACTTTTGATGCTTGCAACCATCCTGTACGATCTTTGGTCTTGTCCCGCATTGACTGTGCCAACTCATTACTACATGGCGCCAATGAAATAGTTCTTAAAAGGCTCCAGCGCTGGAAAAAATAAAGCTGAGCTGCGCGCTTGGTGTTCGCATGCGGTCGTGATCAGAGTTCGTCACAGAAAAAAAAAAACAAGTTTGTCTCAGAAGACCTCGCGCATTTTGTTTAAAATTGGTTTGACCGCATAGTTTTTAGGTTCGTTTGAAATTTTTGTTAAAAGAGAATTCAGAAAAAATGAAAATTTGGCCGCGAAGCGACCGAAAAAATAAAAAAGTGGGTCAAAATGCAATAAAAAAAATCCCGCATTTCGCATTAGCATTTTTCTAAAAAAACGCATTTCGCATTGCGATTTTCAAATTTCTTCTGAGACAAACATGTTTTGTTTTTTTTTTGCCTTATGTGTGTAAGTTTCTTCACGGAAATCCTCCATCCTACCTTACTGATGGTCTAAATTTGTATAATTCTGATGATACAAGAAGGCGGCTACGGTCTTCTTTTGATGTTACACGGCTTGTTATTCCTCGTATAGATTTGGCAACAGATCAACAGAACGCAATTGGTCCTAGGCTGTGGAATAAGCTTCCTGTTAATATATTAGAGAGGTACCTTCCGCCAGTGTCTTTAAACGACTTCCGAAAAACATACTTATTTCCTAATGTTCAAAATTGTTGTTAACTTTGTTAGTTTTCCTTATTATGCTGTGTCATGTTGTTTATTAATTCGGAATTTAAGTATTTGTTGTAAGGCGCTGTATTCTATGTAGAGCGCCATATAAATGGTATCATTATGATTATTATTATTATTATTATTACTATTATTATTATTATTATTATTATTATTATTATTATGGCCATGACGCACCATCGCACAGGGTCACCACGGCCAGCGTTAAAATCACTTTCACTTGTCGGAAACACATAATTTTATGACCAATTTTTAATAAAAATCTACGGTTTCTTAGTTACTGACTGCATAAGTGAGTTCATGAATGAGGCCCGGAATGAGGGTATTTTGGGTTTTTTTAGACCATAGTAATCTCGCCATACCTACATTAGAAATCAACGGGTCTCAGACAGCTGAATACGTATTTGACTCCTTATAAGACAACGAATCCGTTTTGGTTTTGACACACTGACTGTCAAATCACATCAGTGGCCATTGTGAATAGAATAAGAAAACAGTTTCCTAGGTATTTCAATACTCTCTCCAGTCATAATTAATTCACATCTTTAATAGACATTTTTGTAATAATATTTGATTGCACGCGCGCGTTCATAAGTGACTCAAACTTTCTAAGTTTATTCGACAGCAGGCAGAAACGATGACGAATTCGGGGACGACTTACATGTCATCTACAGACCATTTTAAAGTACTCTTTCGTTTGTACCGAAAATTCTTTAAGCACAGAAAAAGACGGATTCAGCCTATAGGGATCAAGAAGGAGAGATGTATCGACCATGTGTCGCGCGATGGCTTTTGTTCCGAAGTGAAGATCAGTTTTTATTATTAATCACATATACAGTTAACGATGGTGGCGTTTATTACCTCTTACCCATAAAATCAAGCGGTGTATGATACGATTTTCTCAATTTAAGATTTTCCGTTTGAATTTACACGCAGGTCTACACCACATAATTGACTTTTATGCAACCCGGTCCAGCATGTACAAACGCTTTGTCCCCACAGATGCTCACTTTTAATATTTTTTTCGAATTACACGAGAAAAAACAACTATTTCCAGTAGGCAACCCAAAGCCAAAATGCAAAATGAGAATTTTCACCAAAAGCTTTAAGTCATGCGAAATGGTAGATCAAATCAGTTACAAACTATATTTTACTGAGCTCAAATCGGTGCACCATAGAATTCATATGTATCTCAGAGTTTGAAATGTAATTGGTTGATCACCTATAAAATCCAGCACCAACCTTTTCTTGTAAAAGATGTAAAACATTAAAATGTTTAGCTTCTACTTTGATTTCAGTGATTGTCAACAAATCTTGAGGAAGGTATTTATCCCGATAGTCTCAAAACAGCTTATATTCGTCCTCTACTATAAGGATGCTTGAAGATGCAGATGTATTGAAGAACTATAGGCCAGTGTCTTATTTGAAATTTCCCGGTAATATAGAGCGCATTGTGTAGTCTAGGACGTTTTGTTGCATTTTTTTTTTTCTATATTTGGTTAAACTTTTATATCTTGTAGAATAGACCCTGGGAAACCTAAAAAGTATTACCTACATTTTTTATGTGCAAGGGGGTAGCAAGCAATTTTAAAATGGTCGTCATGAGTTATTCACTTAATATCAGTGATGGATGACTTTGAAATAACATTATTCAGTTCCAGCTTGGTGCCAAAACCATTCAAAATGACCGTCATTTTGATAATTTTGGGTGTTTTTTTAGTATATTATGGCTATACAGCGCATTGTTGTTGTTCTCGAAATTTCTTGACATTAAAGTATATGATCAAATTACATTATATATAATATCAAAAATCAAATTTAACCCTTAACTAGGACCCGTGCTGGGCAATTTCCTGGGCCTCACACACCAGGGACTTTAGCAGTAATGATTCGCTACTTGAGGCATGCTGCCAAACACACTTCTGTGGGCAGACCAGCCGATATCAGGTTTCAGTTTCATTGAAAACGGCCTCGAGGCGAGACATTATAGCTAGAAATTTAGAGCAGGCTCCGGTCAGAATTGCTATATCTCCGCTAGCTTTCAGCAATGGTTCAACTTCAATGCGCTAAAACAATGGAACCGCTGAAGCGAATCTGGGCTAGAAGTACCCTAATGTCCAGGTTAGGTTTAAGTAATATTTACCATGATTTTTAAACCATTGCATTTCGTGCTTAGGCACTTTTGTTCCAAAATGACCGCCATTTTAAGTGTTCTTCTTTTCCATCAGCATAATAAATGTATTCAGAAACGAACTGCAACGCAAATGCCATAAAATCATAAATATATTTAAGAACTGAAGTCACATTTTGTTATGATATTGAAAGCTGTAATGTACTTAGACCTTGCTGGCTTTCCATACTTCAAAATAGTACTACTTGCAATACATGTTGTCTCTAGCAAACTCGGCAACCAATGGACCATGTGCTTTGAGATGCAATGATAGGTTGAATGTTTGTCACCTTTATTTGACATGAATTGGTAAGTTGAAATTGTAGATTGGTATTGTATTATGTAACTGATGATATAACAAGATTTATGGCAAGTGCAGAACCAAATTAAGTATGGTATGTGCTTCTAAAGGCATTACTTACTTCTAGGTGTTGCCTTCAAGGCCACCCGTAAATTTAATAAATTACGGAAGGCATTTTCGTATCGTGTCCAAACACAGTGTTCTCAAATATGATCTAGCCAGAGATGGGTACAATGCCTGGCTGCTTCAATGGCTTCTGCAAGGTCCTTGTCTGTGCATTGTTACTCCAACAGTGTGCAGACCAAGATGTTCCATTGTCTGTGGTACTATTCCACAACCATAGGTATTGCCTGATAACCTCACTTCTGCAAGGAAACCTTAGATCGGCCGATTCTGGTTCTAAACCTGTTGAGACATCGCCATTCAGCCCCCGAGGAGTCAGTTCTAGGTAGAAGATTCTCACCAGGTTCAATACCAATAGATGTTACTTGGTTGATAGCAAGACCTTGTCCCTCTCTTAAACCCTCAAACTCATTAGAGATTGTTTTAACGGGTTGGACTTTGCATTTGCTTAAGAAACTCTCTCTGGATTTTAAGGCGGACATACGGTGCTTCACATTAGATACATGGCACATGTTTCACTAAACTTCGACGTATGTCTGGTGGAACAATTCCTGCTAGGATGTAGAAGTTCTCCATTCAAGTTGGGCGAAGACATCTGTGATAAGCCGGCAGGAGGTATTTAACGCTGATCAAGCGTCTTGACATATGTTGATCTTTCCCATACAGGGCAGGCATAGTATGCGCATGAGTAGCACACGACAAGTGCTGTCGATCTTAGGGTATGTGGGCGAGCACCCCATCTTGTGCCAGTGAATTTCTTCAAAATGTTATTGCATGAACATACTTTACTCTTCGTCTTCTTGATGTGAGTCTCATTAAAAATAGTGTGGTCCAAGATTATCTCCTAGGTGGACAGGGTTATCACATTGCTCCAGGGGTGTTCCAGACCATGTTAATTACGTTAAGCTACGGTTGGCTTCACGGTTGTATAGATGGAAGGCACACCTGTGCCTTGGATGGATTTGCACGTAGGTGGTTTTCCTCATAATATTAAGAAGTGAGTTCATCCAAAGATTTGGAAAGTCTCTCTTCTGCAACTTGTGCGCTAATTCAAAGATCGTCTGCTTGGATAAAACGACAGGTTCCTGCGCTCCTAGGTTCCTGCGCTCCAAGGTAAGTCGGTAAGTCGTGGGTATAGATGTTAAACAGGAGAGGTGCGACCACGCTCCGTCGGTGTAGTCCATTCTTGAGCCTA
This sequence comes from Ophioderma brevispina, assembly GCA_023653785.1. Lineage (NCBI taxonomy): Eukaryota > Metazoa > Echinodermata > Ophiuroidea > Amphilepidida > Ophiodermatidae > Ophioderma > Ophioderma brevispina. Next base: position 67,636 of record JAMKCH010085137.1, read on the forward strand.
CGCCAACGGCTCTTCTTTGCTCCTAGCTGAACAAAGAACACCCTGTTTGCAAGCAATACTTTGGTGAGCTCAGTCAAGCGATTTTCCTTGAGGAGTTCCAAAAATCTTATGGAGTAAGCATCTGTGATTGACAGTATAATACGCTGCTGATAGATCGACGAACACGACTCCGGTTACCAAACCCTTCTCGAAACCATCATCCATGTGAAATTTTAACTACTTAGTTCTCCAGGTAGACAAGGATGGATATTTATTAATCTTCCCCTGGAGATAGCCAGCGCACACAAGTGTTGAAAAAACTGCTACCTGGAAGCAGATCAGGACACTACCTGTGGTTGTGGAACAGCACCACAGACAATGGAACCTCTCTTGGTTTGCCCACTGCTGGGGCAACAATGCACAAACAAGGACCTTGGGGAATTCAGTGAAGCAACCAGATGCTGTAGCCATCTCTGGCTGGATCATATTTGAGAACCACAGTGTTTGGACACGATAAGAAGAAGAAGAAGAAGGTGCGATACGGTTAAAGCAGGAGACGTTCAACATGTTCAAAAAACGTTTTAGGCTGAGGAGTGATATTGGTCTATAGCTCTTGGGATTAGATGCATCTTTCCCAGATTTTAGGAGTGCCACAACATTTGGGAACCTGTGGGACATAGGCAGCAATTGTAAGGCTCAAGAAACCACTCCTTTGCTACTGGGCCGAAGTTTTTCAGGTGCTCTAAAGGCCTACTCTCAAGGCCTACTGCTTTTCCTGGTTGAAGTTTAGCATATCGATTTCCAGTTCGTCCACGTTGAAACCAGGATCGCCACTATACCTCTTACGGTCTAGTTTGATCGTCTTGGGTTTCTTACTACTATTGCCATTTAAAAGCAGTTGGTGGGCAACTTGGTTGAGTGTAACATTTGGCTGTTGTGGAGGTTCTGTTGGATCTCCTCGAAGCTTTCAGATAGTATACCATGCCTTCTTGCTGTTATGGGTCATATCGGTGGATTCAATTAAGGTATGCCAGGGTTTTATCTTTTCCTGGGAGATCTTCTCTGACACTTCCTCACCTTTAACAGTTGTTTTAGCTGAGAAAGGATCAGCTTCAAACCTAGTGGTATACTCTTGATATTCTTTAGAACATTCCTTGGAAAGGCCTAGTATATATTCCGTCCTATAGCCTCTGAGTATGAATCTCCGGGCAGTCTTGGTCACTAGTTGGGCAAATTTGCCATAGTTATGGTGTTTTGGAGCAATCGTCTTCACGTTCTGGTCCAGGCCATCAGTGAATCCTTGCCAGTCTGCTGCTGTCTTGTAGTTAAAGCGACGCGCTTAAAAAGGCACTTTGTTTGCTCTTACTGCAGCGTTGACTTGGATACCGATATCATGATTTAGTAGGACAGGATCCAGAACAACCTTGCTACACAGGTAAGAGATGTTTTTGTTAACAATAGCTAGATCAGGGTTGTAACAGCTCTTTTAACGGGCACTATAAATGATGGTGGCAGGTTAGGGTCGTGAAGGAGACGTAGATGTTGACTGTCTAACCATTCTTCGACATTTGGTATTATAGCTGTTGAAATCGCCAATGAAGAAGAAATGAGGTTTGGTGGAATTCTGAGATTGAATTGAGCCTGGGTGCTTGAAATCTACTGATGGAGGTTTGTAGACTGATGTAACTATGACAGAGCTTAGCTCAGTGGTGAGGACTTCGATGTTGTTGTCAGCAGACACTGAGGTTGCTTCAACAGCGGTGTCTGTTTTCACATATATCCCTAACGTTCCTTAAACCTTCAAAACCCACCTGACAAAAATCTCGGAGCAGATTGCTCCTAGATACGACAATAAAAATAGTGCTACCTCACTTTTTGCGGTGATTGTTGGATTTTCCTTTAGAGACATAGGGATATAGCACTTCCATACTGTCGATGTGGTCTCTCTCGATGGCAAGGACCATTCCTGGTATGGTTGGGCGATAACTATCAGTTCCTCTATGGGTTTCCTGCAGACATACGACATCGCATTGGCGATTGTTACACATGTCAGCAAAGATGTTACTTCTTTATTAGAAAAACCCTCCACTTTCAATGAAGCTATAGTCAAGGCAGACAAAAAGGCCTGCGCTGGCCTCTATTCATGATATGGGAATAGTTGAGAAATGATGTTATGGACATGATGGAAAAACAGTGTTTGGTGGTGTAGAGATTAGCTTCACTAGCGAGCAGTTACCGACAGGGGAGACAACAGGACGGTTCTCTACTTCTCCCTAAACGGAAGGCTATTTTGGACATTTAACAGAACATCAAAATGCGTATTTGACATTTTATTGCTTGAAGCAGGGACCAATTTTCAGAGTAATAAGATTATGTACACTCTTACCGATGTTTATGTTTATTGCAGAATTATTGCATAAAGGATTTAAGGGATGCGTTTACTTTGATCCCTATGTGGAAACACATTTGTTGGTGTCACGGTTACTGTTAGACAAAAATAAATCAACATTACTCAACCGTATATGCAAATGTTATACTCTTCGTCAGTAATTCTGAAACAAAATTCTGGCTACCTGCGCGTAAACCCGGAAGTGTGTGACGAACGCTTGACAACGGGAATCCAATACGCATTTCAACAGACGCGCGCGTGCCATTTGTTCAGAAATTATGACGGCGATTATAATATTTTCCTTAACATTGAGTGAAGTGAATGTTCATTTTGTGTAAAGTTATAAGAGTTAAGGAGAAGCGCAGTTCCTATACATTTTAGTATGCCAACTCTTTGTCTATTTTAGCTTTCAATCTTACATGGTCCTTTTTACATCTTCCTGCAATGGAGCAACCAAAAACAAAGAAAACCCCACAGATTTTACATTATGTATCAGTTTCCAGCAACTTTTAGGGAAAATTTAGTTGACACTAATATGCTCTTATAATATAAAAAAAGCATCGACTATTAGTCCAAAAACATCGCCTATTAGTCAAATATCCAAAATGGAGGCCATTTTGAAAAAAAAAGGCAACTCCTCCTTGCACATGTGGAAACACATTTGTTGGTGTCACGGTTACTGTTAATTATCATTAAAATGTATTTCCAAATATGTTTACTATTGTATTGCTGGAATGAAACCATTACAATAAAATTCACCCTTCACTTTTGCTACAAATAGCCACAAACCATGGAGGTAGTGGTGGAGGCGGTGACGGTGGTGGTTGGTTGTTGTTGTCGTTGTTTCGGGATCTTTTGTGTTTTCCGTGTCGTAATTATAAGCTAACATCATCCACGCCGTCACAATTCTTTTCCCATTGAAAAATGTGTTCCGACGGATCTGCAGCCGACTGTGTTGTGACGCTGCAGCTGTTTTGTTTTGTCCAACCCTTACCCAAACAAACTAAAATCAAACAACCTTCAATCAATAAGAAATAAATAACACAAACCTGTCATAACGGGTGTGGATTGGACTTCCGTTTTAGGGGATTGATTGCAAGTTGGGTTGACTACCAACTACTACCGCACCACCCCCCCCCCCCCCCCCCAACTCCACCCACCTCAAGAACGCAATCTTTCCGAATTGTTACGGTTTTCATTTAAACTTTCACAAAACGATGTGTTCAAGAAAGAGTTAAAAAATAACACGAAGTATATCCCTTGCGTTTTTTTATGGATCAAAACTGAACATGAATGATATATGAGCCACTGTATTTTTTGGTTTTCAAATTTGTTATACAATTTTATTACATAGATATCGTGAAATATTTGTTATTGAAACAATTTACACTCACATTAATAATGTGTCAATACAATCTAATTAATACTTTGAAGTACTTTATTTCATCTATTTACGTAACATTTACAGACCCATCAGATTGGTCCATCAGCGAAACTTACTCATGCCTAAGTATACTGTCCCACAGTCTCGGCTCTGTCTTTGTGTTGAGGGCGCACTATGTCAAAAGATAAATTACACTGAAAATGCTCAACTAAAATATGGGAGACCCCTGTTCAGCTTGCCACCCCTGGACATGCCGGTTCTGAAACCGCGCACTCTTATACCAACCAACTTGTCCACAGAAAGCGAATTTCACAGGGGCCCTGGGATCTGGTAGTCGTCAGGGCTTGGGTTGTAGAGTATGTAATTCCAGTCGTTTAACTTTTCTCTCATTACCGTGGACCCGAGGGAGGGTTTATGCCTAAGTGGACCTATTTATCAAAAGCATCGCGCCAGTATGGTGTAAAAAGAGGTCTGCTAAGGTCTAGTTAGTAAGACGAACACGTAGGGTTACATTTCAGTTTCGCAAATCGGATCCCTAGTGACCTCAAGGAAGTCAATCGAGTACAACATGGACATGCCTTCATTATCATCAAATTTAGTGAACAATATTAATTATTAAAGAGGACTGTGCTTTTAAACTATGAAAACACATTTCATACCTATATACATTACAAAATGCATAGTTTAAACAATATACATATTTTTCTTTGCTATTTACAGATTGATTTTATACAAAACTTTAGTCAAATGTGTTGTAGAGGATTTGAAAATATATTCAGCTTTATTTGTTCCCTCATCATGGAAATGTAGCCTCAATATATGTCACCCGTTGGCAGAGGGATCGGTACGGTATTCGAATGGTAAAATATGTTAAAATCCCACATAAACTGATTTTCTATATCAAATGCAGATGTCAAGTGCTTCCGAATGTGCTTTTAATTAATTATTTAAATTAATTACGTTGGAAGAAGAACAATTATTAATTAAACATGTGTAAAAAATTGGCTGAAGCGGGATTAGAACCGGCGACCTCTGCATTGCGAGACCAGTGCTCTTGACCAACTGAGCTATTCAGCCCTTACTCAAAATCAGCCAAAAAATCAATTCTTCCTCAGAGATAGTCAAAGAGTGCTCAACCGGTAAATAAACGGGGGCGTATATAGCAACATTATTCGTGGTTAGACTATATGAAGGAGCGCATTGAGCTCTACCTTATGGCATTGAGCTGCCACGGGAATAGAACCCAAAATAACATTTTTCAATTTACTAGCGTGCTATAACTTCTCGATTCACGCCACGAAGGGTATTGTTTGGTGGTTTATGTTTTTGCATAGGGGTACAACCATTCGTCTCGGCGAGAGCATTTTTCAACCTAAATTATCTTTCTTCTTAATTAAATATTGATATATGCCTCGATTTTCCGCACTTTGACGGTGTGGGGGGATGGTGTTAAATTAATAGCGAGGTAAACTATCCTTTATTATTTTCTGGAGGTTAGAACGGGGAAGTTACTCTTCAGCTCCCACTCTGATTTGGCACGTAATAAACTTAACCGTAAGTTGGCGAGTAGTAACTAGCGAGGTCGGCCTTATTACTAGTAATTTATCCCGACTTGGTGCACGTGGACCTCAGAGTAAGGCCCAAACTGTTTTTTTCTTATTTCAGACAATAGTAGAGGGTGATTTGTTTTTGTTTTCAACATTCATGTTAAATGAACCACCCACATTGAGGACCTCAAGCAGTATTTTTGAATCACGATTATCCTAATCTGAGCCATGTGATCATTTCACTTTAACATAAGTGACAAAATAATGTATGATATTGTTTTTAGGGGGGGTATGGGTCTGATATGAGAAAAATTGTTCTATTTAAGAAAATGAGATGATAATGCAATGGCTTAAATTGTGTAGACTGTATCTACAAATTGCTTTTTTATTCGATCGCAATCGGACATTTTCAGTTCCCGAGATATGGCTAATCAAAGCAAGTCGTGTACGCGAAATTTGCCAAAATGCATGCTTCTCCTAGATTTTATCATGTGAAAATGGTGCAAGGGGTCTTTAAGATATTTTTAAAAGATCTTATTTATGAACTATTAACACATCTATTTTGGCTAACTTGACGTATAATACCTACTTTATATTATCCTTCCATAATTAAAGTTATTAAAAATGTCCTGGGTAGTGATTTTGTATGTATTTTCTGTTTCTCACCCTGCGATATTTTAAGACATTATTTTAAAAATTAATTACATGACATGGATGCCACCTAATATTCATATTCTTCATTATAATTAATGAATAATTCAGTATAAACTGTATTTAAAAAAATCACTCCATATTCACATCAAAAGGCCCTCAATTTTGTCTAATGTTTCAGCCTATAACTCGTTTCGTTAAATACGCAGCCCAAACGAAACGAACGTAACTAGAAAACGCACATCTATGAACATGAAATTTGGCACACTATTTAAGCACATACAGCCGAGTGAACCATGACGGCCGATTTTCACATTGTGTGCCAAATTCAAATTACGCCAGAAATTACTGCGATTGTCGATGCCGGTTGCATGCAACGGTATTAAAAATCCTTCTCATGGTATCACTCCGTCCTCCGTATTTACCTCCTGCATATGTCACCCACGTTTCGTCCCAGTAGCATTTTAGTTATTTAGTTACATCGTTCTAGTGTTTAGCCAATCAGAGGCCTTACTGGTTACCATGGCAACTAGAGCCAAAATTTTCATGATTTTTAAACCTTTGTGACATGGGCTACAATATGATTATAACATGTAATATACACTCTTTAGGAAAATTAAGAAAATCATTTCAAAGTTCACTGCTTCAGACCCCATACCCCCCTTAAACAACTACTGTTCTTCTGAAACAACTATACATTATTCCACTCCTTTTTTACAGTTAATACGCGCAGGCAGGAATATTTTGATATCTAACGACAGTAAAACTGGCTTCTTTTACGATTTTGACGCAGGACCAATAAGACAAAGAATCGTCTCAAAGCGACCTTAGGCATATTGCTAGGCCTTCTGCTGGTTCGGATCGCGTGGTGAATTGCGACATTGCGTTTTGATGGTCTTATCGTGTCATGCGCAGATTGTCGGTTGATTCTCTCGTAAGTATTAATTAGATTTCAACCCCAACTCTTTCAAAGCCAACAACACCGCCTAATCCACTTCCGCTCAAGCAATCGCTAAAATAGGACACTCCAGAAGCCGCAGCGCTTTCTCTGATTACCGGTGGAGTCAGCCAGGTAAGTGCATTGCCGATTTCAGTTTGAGGGTTAATTCAAGCAATAACAAAAAATGTCGTAAAACAGACAGTATTTCTTTGACCACTTGGGGATCCGTCGATAGTAGGATAGAATTTGTATTAGTTACATATAAACTAATAACTGTTTTGAATCCGTATATAGCCTACAATGACCACTTGATTAAAGATGGACGCATGCTCCAATTTTCAGCTCAGTGCATATTTCGACCATTGTACGAATTTAAATCATCTAATATTTTATATAGAGTAAATCACAATCAATGGCAGCTGATGAAACAAAATGACTTTTGAAAAAAAACATGGAGCGGACCCCCTTAATTGCCCTTAGATCTAGCAAGAAAAATAACGCTACCTCCTTTTTTTGCGGTGATCGTCAACTTTTCCCCTGGAGACGTTAGGGATATACAACTTCGTGGGAAGTGAATCTTAAACCGGCAGGTAGACCAGCTGATGGGGATCAACTAAAAATATGGGTGAGTCCATTTTTGCGCACTAACCAGGTTAGTCATACCTAGTGGCAGCTTCCAATAAAATCCAAATATTTAATTTCAATATTTAAAGGATTTCAATGACAGAGGGGTGCGCAAAACGCATTTCGCGTGCGTAATTTCACCCAGGTGTTGTCAAAAATGGATCAACCACATGGCAAACATTGATCCACAAAATAGTCCCAAGCCACGGAATAAAACATCTCAGCTATTTCATAGTAACTGATGACCATCGGTTCGTCAACCATTCAATTGGTTTTGCAAAGAAATAAAAAAATCGCGTCGAATACTGGACTGGTAAACGGAAGATCCCAGTTTGAAACTCTAGATAGGCCAGTATTTCATGAAATTATGTTTTGTTACTCCGTTATATTATGATATTGATTGTATGTAAGTGATTCAAGTAAGATCGGTTCTTCGTATACAGGTGTATTATGTATCCCTGGTGGTTCCCAAAACAAAGGCGCTGGAAGGATGATAGCCATACTACCAAAGACAGCCACGAAGAGAAATATCCAGAGCAGCAGTCTATCAATCACTAAAGCCACGTATCTCCATTCTTCTTCAGACTGTAAATAGGTAAACATAATCACAACATAAAAAATAAATAAATGCCAGTATTTATATAGCGCTTTATACAATTAAGTCTCAAAGCGCTTTACATTTATTCTGTCACTAGGATAAATCACATTTTTTCAAATATTGAAAATTCGGCAGCCAATTATAACGGCGCACAGTATGACCACCCTAACAGCTCCCCATTTACACCTGGGTGAAGTGAGGCAAGCGAGATAAAGTGTCTTGCCCAAGGACACAACACGTTGTCCACGGCGGGGCTCGAACTCACAAACTAATGATCATGAGTCCTGCGCTTTTCCACTAGACCACACGTGCTCTCATGTTATTTTGATAGCTACAATTTGATATGATACGGTATATTACTGGAATTTCTTGACCCAATTTTTTAACTTTTTTCGCCGGATAGCTCTTGTTCATTGCCAAACAGCTTTGCTGTATTAAGATTTTTTTTTAATCACTCCTCTGTGAAGGAGTTTGGAGTATCCGGAGTTCTACATCTCTTAATTTTCTTCTGGTCTATAGGCGATCCTTTAGAAATATGTCCTCGAGTTTTGTGGATAGGAAGAATGGCGGCAACTAAAGGGGGAATTTGGGTTATCATCAAGTTAAATCTATTATAATATGCAAACATCTTTCACTGCGTATTTAGAAGTTATACGTGATAGACTAATTTTTTATTCGTTTGGTTTTCACCCAACTAGACAATTGTCCTATTTCTCAACATGCGTTTTTCTTCGTATACTCTAGTGTTTGATTAGCGTTTAAGAAAAATGTTTATCAGGGACTAAAAACAAACAAAAGACAGAAAAGTACGATCTAAAACTAAAGCAAACATTCAACCAAGTAATAAATAATCCAAAAAATAAAAAACAAACACCAACGAGGTGCGCGTTGATGAGAATGTTTATGTCGTGTGCAATCATAACAAAAATCGTCAGCAAAAGACGAGGTAATGAATATATTAACCAACATTGGAAAAAGAAACCAAATCTTGGATAATGGGATCGAAACAAATAAAGAAGGTTAAAGGGGAAAGAGGGTTGCCTTGAAAAACATAAACCGATCAGAACATAAACCGATCAGAACATAAACCGATCACTTGAACATAAACCGATCAGAAGTGCAATCCTTGGTAGAAACCGTGCCAAACAAAGAAGTGTATATTTTTATATGGAGATCACACCATGTAATGTGCAAGATCTTTAAATTTGCCTTTAACTTCGTGCACATTATTGTATTACGGTCGGTGCATTAGCTAATGCTCAGCAGAAATACCTTCTGAAACTTGGAATCGACCAATTCGCAATGATTTTTTTTTCAAAACGTTCAGCAATAATCTGGTGAAAACGTTTGCTAACTGCACAGGAGAACGAAATCATCCGGAAATGACTAAGTGGTAGTTTACCCTTTTTATGAATCGGAACAATTTTACTTGAAGTCCGCGATGTCGGCGGGGATGGATCAAGAAACAGCTCACTGAAAATTGTTGCCACAAAGTGGTGAGTATAAGGATACATCTTTCTCGTAACACACGTAATCCCATCAGAACCAGGCACATGTGGTTTAGTGGTTACAACGACCGCCTCATGACCTAAAGATCCTGGGTTCGAGTCCCAGTCCTAAAGATCATGGGTTCGAGTCCCGCTGAGGCCAATGTGTTGTGCACTTGGGCAAGGCACTTTATTTCGCTTGCCTCTCTCCACCCAGTTGCTAAATGGAGATCTGTTAGGAATATTGTTAGTGCTTGGGCCACGAGGTGATATTTGGCATATGGGTACCATATAGAGTGGGAAAACGAGAGTACTACCAACTTGTTAAGACACTTCAACTTAAATAATTTCTGCATGATAGACTTTCCAAAGTAGTAGCTTAAGCCTGCTAATTTGCATAAACAAAATGGCCGCCATTCAAGTTGCTCCATAACTGGTTTCAGCCATACCATGTCTTGTAGAAGGATAATTTTGGTAAAAAAATGTTAACATGAGATGTTTGATAATGGACAACCACCAGAAGTCAAATATATACATTCTTAATTAAACCTAATTTGCATAAATCCAAAATGGCCGCCATTTTCGTAAATTTTGAGAATAATTTGACTTCAACATTCAAGGTATCATATGGATGAACTTTACACTACTCTAAAGTTTATAATTACACTATTGCTCAAATATAACTATAAACATGTATGTATGTATGTATGCAAGACTTCCAAGGTGACAACTTAAGCAAGTAAATTTGAATAAACAAAATGGCTGCCATTGAAATTGCGCCATAACTAGTTTCGGCTATATCCAGACTCGTTGAAGAAATATTTTATGCTCAAAACTGCTAAAACGAGGTGTTTGATTAAAAACAATCAAAATGAATTCATGGCCATCTATTTTAATAAACCTTATTTGCATATATCCTTAATAACCGCCATTGTTACCCAACATTTCAGCACTTAGGTTGCTTTTTAAATGGTGGCCAGTTTTCAATCATGGGCAGTGTAAGTGTTAATATATTGCACTTGAAATTCATATGTCTAATCCCTAACGACCTTTAAAACCACCCGGACAAAAAAATCATAGAGTGGACCCTTTCCTTGGGTTTATGGGAAATTGCTCCTAGATCTGACAATAAAGAATACTACTACCGCACTTTATATAGTTATAAACCACTTATTTTTGATACAGAATATCTGATGAGCCATTCTTGCACTATTATAGTGTGTTTCAGTAGTTATTTCAATATTTTATGCACATTTTGCCCATGAATTACCATTTTTGCCAGTCATTAGCAATATCGCTATCAATCTGTTATCTAGTAACAATACATAACATACCGCATTATACATAACTATTGACCAACTCACAAAGTTCTCATTACAAGTATTTGCCACTCTAGTCCTCTTGAAGACTACGCCACCATATAGCTGTTTGGTAACTTGCAAACAGGGTGTTCTTTGTTCAGCTAGGAGCGAAGAAGAGCTGATGAAGTAGGCTCAAGAATGGACTACCACAAGGGAGTGTGCTCGCACCTCTCCTGTTCAACATCTATACCAACGACCAACCTAGGAGTGCAGGAACCTGTCGTTTTATCTATGCAGACGATCTTGGAATTAGCGTACAAGATGCAGACTTCACACTTGTTGAAGAGAGACTCTCCAAAGCTTTGGATGAACTTCTAATTACTACGAGGAAACCACCTACGTGCAAATCCGTCCAAGACACGGGTGTGTGCTTTCCATCTACGCAACCGTGGAGCCAAACGTCAGCTTAAAGTAACCTGGTCTGGAAACCCCTGGAGCACTGCAATAACCCTCTCTACCTAGGAGTTGGGACCGCTCTCTTTCTTATAAGACCCACATCAAGAAAATGAGGAGTAAAGTTATGCTCACGCAATAACATCAACGGAGAACATATACATCCTAGCAGGAATTGCTCCAACAGTAGTGTAGCGAGTATGCAAGAGCGTAGCTGCCAAGTATCTAATGTGAAGCACACTATGTCCGGACAGAGACCTGTTGCCAACCGCCTTAAATCCAGACAGAGTTTCTTGAGCAAAGTCCAACCTCTTGAATCAGTCTCTAAGCAGTTTAAGGGAGTAACATCTACTGGTATTGAACCTGGTGAGAATCTTCCACCTGGAGCTGACTCCCCATGGGCTGAATGGCGATGCTCAACCGATTGAGAACCAGAATTGGCCGATCTAAGGGTTCCTTGCAGAAGTGAGGCTACCTGGAAGCAGATCAGGACACTACCTGTGTTGTGGAACAGCACCACAGACAATGGAACATCTCTTGGTCTGCCCATTGTTGGAGCAACAATGGCCTGTATGGGAAAGATCAACCCATGGCAATAAACTTGACTCAGCATTAAATGCCTCCTGCCGGCTTATCATAAGATGTCTTCGTCCAACACCAACGGAGAACGTATACATTTTAGCAGGAATTGCCCCATCAGACATCTGTCATAGTGTAGCGAGCATGCAAGACCATAGCTGCCAAGTATCTAATGTGAAGCACCCTATGTCTGGACAGAGACCAGCTGCCACCCACCTTAATTCCAGAGAGAGTTTCTTAAGCAAAGTCCAACCTCTTGAATCAGTCGCTAAGGAGCTTAAGAGAGTTGCATTGTGGAAAGAAAGAATTGCTATCAACCAAGTAACATCTATTGGTATTGAACGTGATGAGCATCTTCCACATGGAGCTGACTCCAAATGGACTGAATTGCGATGTTTCAACAGATGGATAACTAGAATCAGCCGATCTAAGGTTTCTTTGCAGAAGTGGGCTACCTGGAAGCATTCCAGGACACTATCTGTGGTTGTGGAACAGAACCACAGACAATGGAACATCTCTTTGCATGAAGGGTCAGACATTTCTCAATGGAGGAAGCTGGCCAAGTTGTTCACGTCTTTGATGGGTGATCTAGTTCACTACATATGAACTTTTGAAGTTTGTAAACGTGGGATTTGAGGAGCTTTTATCCAGAACATTGCCTTTGGCAGCAAATGCGCTGACAGAGTCACATCAATTACTGTATATGAATGCATGCCTTTGATGTACCTTGTCTTGTTTTGAGTTCCACACTTCATAAACATATTGCAACTAATGTCATTGTTGAAGGCCAGGCTGAGGATCAGTTCAACTGATTCAAACTTGGGTGCAGTATGGTGTGCAGAAAAAGGGGTGTGTCGGTCTCTCTTGCGAGCTTTTTTAGAGCTGGTACTTCCTCGAGGCCAAATATATACACAAATCTCTACAAGTGACATCTATCTCTTTCTCTCTCTCCCCCTCTCTCTCTCTCTCCTCTCTCTCTCTCTCTCTCTCAGTGTTGGCTTACGGGCTGATGAACCTCTTTGCAAACTTCAAAGAGCTCATGTTGTTAGTATGTAGCTAGGTCACCCATCAAAGATGAGAACAACTTGCGGTACTAATTGTTTATAGCAAAGAAATTGAATCTGGCCTGCTTCCTCTATGTGAGGACTGCCTATTACCCTTCATGCAGATGGGGCAAACTATATGGTGCCGTAGAAGCCTCTCCAGACACTTCAAGCCCCAATGGTCATGGATGGATTGTACGTCGTGATGGTAATTTGATCATCAAGTGGATGAATGGCAAACCTGCTGCAGACGTTGTTTTAGAGTTCTTACCCTGCAATAATTGCCCAAGAGTGTGCAAGTTGCCAGTCTGTGTATGTATGGCTAATGGGATGTCCTGTACAGATTTGTGCAAGGTATCGACATGTGAAAGCACGAAAAGATGCGGTCATACATTGGACAGTTCTGGTGATTATGGGGGCGAGGAAGAGGACAGAACTTATTAAAGGAGGCAAATACAGAGGACTAGATAGGCAAATACTTGTAATGATAAAACTCTGTGAATATTGAGGAATAGTTAGGTATAATGCGTTGGTAAAATTAAAATGTATTTATGGCGCCAAAAATTCCGCATATGATCTCTAATTGATGATAATATATACTGAAAAACACATTTGTAGTAACAAGAACAAGGAAGGATCCTCAAATATTCTATATGCAAATTAGGTGCTTTCAAAACTATGTATATAACACATTTATTCCGAGTGTAATACATTAACACTTTAAAAACGCCCAGGATTCAAGGTGGCTACAATTCAAAAAAGCAACGCAAGTACATGCTAATTTGGTAACATGGCGACCATTTGGGATATGCACTGATGTTATTTAAAGGAGGCTAGCATATTCATTTTGGTTGTGTTTATCAACATCTCATTTTAGCAGTTTTGTGGGAGTTTTGTACCTAAATATTTCTTCTATGAGCAAGGATAGGGGCAACGAAACTTGTTAAGGCGCAATTCCAATGGAGCCAATTGTTTTTTGCAACATAAGCATGCTCAAGTGTCCCTTGAAGGCTTGCTAACCACGATTATAATAATAGTTGCAATGTGTAATTGTAAAACTTAGAGTGTAAGATCATCCATTTGATACTTGACCAATATGTTAAAGTCAAATGTGCTCAAAATTACGAAAATGGCGGCAATTTTGGAATTCTGCAAATTAGGTTTGTATTAAAAATGCATGGATTTGAGTTCTGTGGTTGTCCATTATCAAAACCTGTGTTAGCTATTTCACTAAAAGAAGAATTTTTCTACAAGACCAGGATATGGCGGAAATATTATGTTGGGGGGGGGGAAAGCAAAATTTCAAAGGCGGGCATTTTCTTTATGCAAGTTAGCATGCTTAGGTTGTTCACATTCGGAGTCTTGTATAAAGACATAATGTTATATTATATTAGTACAAGAGTGTAATTCCAAACTTTACAAAGTGCTGTCATCACATGTTGATACCTTGCACAGGAATGTTAAAGTCAAATTGGCTCAATTATGAAAATGGCGACCATTTGGATTTAGTGCAGATTAGGTTTAATTTAAAATGTTGGATTGAGTTATGGTGGTTTGTCCATGTCCAACACCTCAGTGTAAGCAGTATTTACACTAAAAAAAATTCCTTCCTAAAGACAAAATATGGCTAAAAATAGTGACTGTAGAGCAATTTAAATGGTGGCCAATTGTTTTATGCACAACTAGCAGGCGTAAGCATTTACTTTGGGAAGTCTATCATGCAGAAAGTATTATTAGATGATGTTTCTGAGTAAGGTGATACCACACTCGCTTTGCCAATCCTGATGGGTACCGACCAACCTATCTGGCCCCAGGACTATGTCCATTGAGCGCCGCCCAAAGGTAGGAGTATGCCTCGGGCATTTGTAAGGCAGCGGACATATTCTTGTGGCAGCGGAAATTATAAACGTAAAGGCGCTTGATAGTCAGTGTGAAAGCCGCTTCGCTTTATATACATGGTACGACATTTGTATGTACCAGGGACCAAAAACTGATTAAGTTAGCGGCTTTTACGGCTCGAGCTGGTGGTCTCAACAAAAAATTAAAAAAAACGGTTTTTCGCAGCTTTGAATGGGTTACGAGAAGTAGTGGAGGCTCATAGCGAGTTGAAAAGAATTAATCCGACGTTCTTTTGAATAATGATGGCCTGAATTCTTAGGTTACATTCAGTGAGTAGACTTACGAAGTCCCAAAAATATGTTTTTCGAAATTTGTTTTCTAAAACAATCTCATCGACGAATCATGAACTACGTCCCCCATCGCAAAATCCAGGCTTTTTAAACCTTGAGGGGTCCACCCTCTTAATTTGTGTTTAATATTGGATAGTGGTGACATCCCAACAGTAGAAAATAAGTCACACAGATAACCATCAAGTTTATTTCCAAACTATGCTGAATGCCGCACGATTGTCAATTTTCGTCTCGACAAAAACATTGCTCTACAAACCTGGTCTCCAAGGAAACTACTACGGTAAATAGTGAAAAAAAATAATATGACTTGATAGCTAATTCAACCGAGACCAACATTCCTTAAGCTTATGCAATAAATATATCGTTCCATACTCTACTGCCTTTTTTTGGAAGAATCACGTTCAAGTATCCTGGTATACAGGTTTGATTTCTTTGAGATTCCTTTTCTCTAGAATGGCAATAAGTGTCCAGTGGCACTATTTGTTTCAAAGTTTGAATAAGGCGATATTTACCAAAAAAAAAACTACAAAATACCGACCTAAATTTTATATGCCTTCTAACGATGCATTTCATTTTCTTAACTGTTTGCCTGAATGGATTTCGAGGAACTGTGAACCAAAAATCACGATTATTGCCGAAGTGAACGCAGAGAAGTCGCATTTTGTCGCAAATTTGTCCTATTCCACTACAAAATATAGTCTTATTCAAAATAAAAGCGTTTCATCTCTTATCTTTCACACTGCTTCTGCCCCAGGTTCAAATTATTTCATCTGGGTTCTTATGATCAAAATCCAACCATTTATGAGGCTCAATCGCGAAATTAAAATCCCATTCTGTTTTGCGAAGCAACTCACGTGGGCCGCCATTTTACAATTAATACAAGTTACCATGGGTATGCACATCGAATCGATGCATCAAGGCGTTCCTGAGGCGCCTTACTTCAACTTTTGCTCGCGCGCGCCGCATGCCACAGACGCGTATTGCGGAATCGCATTACCCGTTCTTCTGCAGTTGCCCCATGTGACTTTTGTTTTAGTAACAATGCGTAACATAGTAAAAGTAAACTGAACAAAATATGAGGAAAAAATGATATATTCAGATTCTGTTAAAATATAAGAAAAGAAACCATGTTTACTGCCATTAACATGAACAAACTGTACATTTGTACTAAGTTGCCTGCCTTGACCCCACTTAACTCGGTTACCCGACACCGAGGGGTACGTCAATGAAGATGGCGCTTATAACA